>CM067476.1:35304742-35318948 GCA_034552555.1 Semaprochilodus insignis
TAATATCCCAGTCGCACATGAGTAGTTAAATTTAGCCCAGGGCTTGTAAGTATCAAATAAACAGAAGTAGGCTTGCAGGTCTTGGATCAGTTTTTATGACTCTGATAGGACTGTTTTTTCGTAGTAGTTCAGGCAAATCTCATTCACAGAGCAGAGCACCTAATCCTGGATCAGTATTTCTGATGCTTGACATATTGTTCCAGGTGTACTATGCCTCTAAAAGGTGGTCTGTCAGCGTTTCAATACATTTCCTTCGGTTAATGGATGTATATCATTGCTTGTAGCAGATTAAGCAGTTAAGAGGCATAAAGGCATGGACTGACAGAGACATGTAAATTAGAGATAAGTGAATATGGCTCATTACTACTTATTACCGCATGCTCTGTTCTCAAAATGACATATACCCACCAACTGTATTGTATATTAAACTCATGATTAAAATTATGATGGCTAATTACAAATACCAATAGCATATTGTGACACTGGGGGTTTCAAATAACCTGACTTAATGAAATTCTTTGATTTTAACGGAGGATCAGTCAATTTCCATTTCAGTGAAGATTAAGTTCCTAGTTGATTTTGCTAATTGAAGGTACTAATGAACAAATTCCTCCTCCTACTGCTCACTGGCCTTAAAAGAACCCCACAATGAAAACAGGCTAGTCTGCCTATGTTTTAATATCTTAACAAGAACATGATTAGAATCATTTTGCAGCCTACTATTAAGCCCGTTCATGTATATTTATATCATTAAGGAAACCCCAACCGCGCACTCTAATCATTAAAGTTGCATGCCGTGTACTGTAGCCAAGCTTGATCCAAAAATAGGCTTGTTAATTCTTGATTTCCTTTCAAACATGGAAAAAATTAGCTTTCTAATGAGAACAATGTTCTACACTGTGGATGCAGGGAGAGACAGCACTGTCTGATTTTCTGTTACTGTAGAATCAGAAGGGGCAAGCCCTGCTGCCTAAATGATTCGGACTAAAGCTAAGGAAGGAGTTCTCAGTGCTTTATTCTATTTTCATTAATCTTAAGAAGGTCGATCCCTTACAACACCATCATCAGAATGATGGGCATCATACATATAATGCAAAATGGCTTTATATTATGATAGAATAAAGGTTTAAAAGGCTCACTGTGGATGTACTATGAACAGTGCACTCTAATATGATAATCAGTTACTTTCCTCCCTTGTTTATTTAATTTCCAGTCAATAAATAGAAGTTATTCAAAAATATATTCAGTGTGTTCTTTATTATACCTTTATATAGTCCCATTCTTTCTGGTAGCCATGCTGTAAATCTGTGCAGGGATTTTTTCCACACCTCCAAAGTTGGTTACCTTTTTTTTTTTTCTTTTTACCTTTCCATGATCCAATAATCCCAAACACATTTAGTGACATTCAGGTCCTGACTCTGGGGTGGTCAGTCCATGCATCGCTCTGAGAACACCAGCAGTTGTTCATTTTTGCAAAGTTTGCTTTTCTCATCACAGTCTCATGCAGACGTTTGGCGCTCATGGGCAAATTGCAGTTGTTGATTGTTGTGAAAAAAGTGTTACACAGAACACTTGCACATATTAATGCACACTTATTGTTTATTTGTTTAATTCTTTACTGAACATGGAAATATGTTAATATGTAAATTTATGTTAAAATTGTATGTTACAACTTTCAGGGAAAATGCATGTAATTTGATTTAGGATGGGGGTTAATAATTTTGTGTTGGACTGTAATAGCTTCTTGAACATTTGGAGACAGTTTTAGTGGTTTAGCAGGTCTTGCACGGTTGTTAGGAGTCCAATTTTCTCAGCATCTTTGAATCATTTTTGAACTGCAGTTTCGGAAACTATCTGCTTATTTTCACTTCATCTTGTGCAATTACCCTTATCCTATATATAATCTCAGAGTTATCCTGAAAAATGAATGACTTGTACTTAATCACTGTTTTACCTGGGAATTACGTAAATGAAGGGTGGTCTTTGCCCAGTGCTGTATATGTACAGCATTTTATATCAAACGCTACATTGTACATAAATGAGAAAGAAATGCTGCAGCATTAATAGTATTGTTAGTGTTCTTTTTCTTATTCTGCCTTGCTTTTCCACCAGATAACCAGTCCATGGCTTCCCAGACTGCTGTTAGCATCCGTATTCTGGATGTGAATGACAACCCGCCTGAGCTGGCCACCCCTTACGAAACTAAAATCTGTGAGGATGCAAAACCTGGCCAGGTGAGATAAAGCCTGTGGGCTTATTTATTTATATTTTACCTTTTCATTTTTTGAAAGCCACTGACGATCATGAATATTGCTTGACAGTGAAAGCAGATACAGTCATGTCCTTATTTGAAAGCAGAAACTAAGATGTCATTTCCTACAGAAATGGTAAATTGTCTGTGTTTCGCCCATCGCTGTCAATTTCACACCATTCCACGGATAATATCTCGGCATGACTGATTGGACGTCATTGACATACTTGTTACTATTGGCTTCCTACATTGATAAAGCTGTCAGCTTTGAAAGGAGAAATGCCTGTCTGTGGAAATCGCAGGCAATTTGATAAAAAGAGACGGAACCCGTCATGCAACGACACTCTGGCAGCTGGGACCGCGGTTGATGTTTATCAGTCTGAGAGTCTTTGAGGAATATCAGGTGTTTTGGAGCGTTGACTCCGATGAAGTGGTCAGATGCTAATTGCATTGTGAAATCAACCCGAATATTGCACACATGACGCACAACCAAATTTCTTTCCCCTAAAGCACAAGGGGAGCTATCTGATGTGATCTAGCTGGGCTAATGCAGTTTGATCTGACTTCCACATCCCTCCTTCCATGGTTTGGGGTAGGTTTGAGTTCTAAACGTTTTAAGGAGGGATTCGGTGGTCTGTGTGCTTGACCCTTTAGGTGTTTCATACTTGGGAGGGGGTGCAACAGAAGTAAACCTTAGCAATCGGTTTGTGTCAGTTTTAGTACGAAGCCAATCCCTTTTCCTTTTTTTTGTCAGAATTGTTTCATTATTGCCTTGCTCCTACTTTGGACCCTTTTTCAATTGGAAGAATGATCTGTCTGACACTTTGTTCCAAAGGCAATTTATAAACTGTTTTTTCAGAACTCTGAAAGAGGTACATGTGCTGAAAGCTCCTCTTGGATATTTCTAAGGAAGATATGTTTTGGGGCAGCAGCACAATCTTGAAACATATGAAGAGGGTGTTACACTGCTGACTGTTGAGGAGGCAATACACAAACTTACACAAACAGTCACTGACCCATAGTCTACATGCTGAAATCAGATATTAGGTTTCAGTATTTACGCATCACCCACGTTTTATTGGGACTTTACAGCTGTTTTTCTTTTGTGGACTGACAGGTATCAGGTGGGCACCAAACAATAAACCATGGCCCACCAAAGCTCGCTGGTTTTGGTTAGCTTTGAACTGTGGTTCAGTTTGCTGCTGATGGAATGCTTTTTGTAATGACGGTCCCCACTGAAAAACGGAATTCAGCTGCAGGGCATGCTTTCCCCAGTTCCAGCTGATTAACATTTTACAGCTTGCATCATTCTTGGAATAACATAACATTTCATTTGGTCACTTTTCGACCACAGAACTTATTTTTGAGTTGAGCCAAACATCAGTGACCTGATTGGTTTAATTCAAACTGATGCCTAATCAACCATGAAATAGTAGAGACAGAGTGAGGTTTATTGTGGTACATGAGACATTAAGTGGCAACACACCAAGTGTGATATATTTATCCAGAATTTAAGTGAGTGATAGATCTGAGTTTTACACTATGATAGTGCTAGCGAAAGCTCAAACAAACAAAGGTTAAGGCATTACAAGGGAGTACTAAACAATTTTCAGGATGTTGAGCACCCCTTAGCACAAACCTGAGTGCTATAACTGGATATGTTCCATATTCTCCTTTTAATCACTAAACAAAAATGTATCCCCTTGTGGCCCAGCAACAACAACATCTCAGTAAAGTCCATTAGTGTCCTTATTGCCTGATTTTAGACATGTTATAGACATTGGTTCCATGCATAAAATAAAAGCTACGTAATATTATTTAGAACAATATATAAAGATAAAATAAATGAACCAGACTCAGATTTAATAACAGCTGCATGGGGGTAAAAAAGCAGAAATGTGTCCTCAGTCATTCTCCAAACTTTTAAATGAGGCCAATGAAATCGAATCGCTTAAAAGTACACCTAAAGTGATTATCTTCGCTGAGCTAATTTAAATATTTCAGATGTGATAAATTAGAGATTCTTTTTTTTTTTTTTCCTTGGCAGGGCTGCAAATTCTCAAGGTTACTGCGGGGTGATCTGTAAGTAGCACCGTGACTGTTTCAGCATCAGCAATCTGCTGCATTTTTCATTACAGGAGGTCAAAGCTCTTATGCGATATGTACAATAACTTCCTCTTGCGAGAGCATCCCTATCATTAAGGTGCGATATCTCTCATTCTCTGTCAACAGCTTCAGGCACAGTGGGATCCAATTACCATCTGTAGAGCAGAGGCATGATTAAGAAAATAAAAGGATTACTTTAAAACAAGGCCTCCACGCTGGAAGCTACATTTATATGTGTAATGAGGCCTCGGCCTCCCTCTCCATCCAGAGACAATTAGCTAAGCGCTAAGTGCTAACTACTTCTCACTCCTTTTGTGCTAGCTCATCTTGCAGGAATATTACTCCTCCCTGCCCAGTATCAGCGCATTAACCTTCAGCTGATTATTGCAGAGAGTAGAGTTATAAAGCTGAAATATTCATGGGCTTTATATTCCAGGTGGGACACGCTGTTCTTCTGTCAGAGCTTGCTAGCTACAGAAGGACAGAGTTCATGCAGTACACTCTAATAGAAAAAGCTCAAGGTACAAACAGAATGAGATGCTTCAGTTTGTATGTAACCTTCTTGCTGCCAGAAACCACAGATACAGTTGAGAATCATCAAGAAATGGCTCTGCCAGGAGTTGTAAAGGCTTCTCTGGATATTAGAAGTGACATTTTCATATTATCTTATCTTCTGGAAATGCTAGGAGTACACAGTAGTATCGCAGTCATATCGGTATCAGCAGATATTTACTGGAAAACAATTATCAGCATTGGACAAATGTTAGGATTTGACTGGTTTTTGACTAGTCAAATCAATATTTGATGACATATTTAATGTCTTTAATGTCTGGAAGAGCAGAACGTTTAGGTGACGCTGGGCTATTTTGTTAAACTCCCTGCATTTTACACATTTTACTGTATTTGTAGGCCTATATTTCATGGCAGGGTTGAGTCTAGTCACCATTTCTACATTGTATAAATGATTGTGTCATCAGTAGACATGCTTGTGTAAAACATCAGATATCAGTGCATGTCAGTGTAATACAGGGGGAGAGCAAGGGTAGCTGGTTTGAGGCTTACAACACTGTGCTTACAGAAGGGAACTGCCCCACGCTTCCATTTTCTTTAAATACAGTTTAGTTAGCATTGCAGTGTTAACATGATTCCACCGACTGCGAGATTTTCATATTTACTAAAAGACTATTAAGAGCCCTTTATAGACAAGTGTCTAACTGGATTGTAGAATTGTCTAGGTTTTCTCCTTGGTAGGTTGGAAACAGCTGTGTTTTTTTTAAAGACTCAAAAGCCTATTTGTCCTTTCAGCACTGTTATTTGCTGAACAGCAGTCAGTTGTGTGTTAAATTCATTTTTTTATGGGCATACAGAACATAGACAACAAAAAACATCATTTTCCTGGATGAGTTTTTGAGGCGCAAGGGAAGGGAAAAAAATACAGCCTATGCTCCATTGTTGTGTACTCTTTTATTTATTTATTTTTTCTCCCCAGGGTGTCCCTTGACAATAGAGGGGCTAAATGAGGAGGTGTAGTTGTGGGGTCAAGCGTGTTAACACACATAGACAGTACAGGACTGGCTGCTGTGTTCATACCAGGTTTTTCCAAGTTGTTTATTGGCGTAGCTTCGCTAGACACGCAGAGTGACTTTCTAGATACAGTTGACCGTTTCACCTCTCCTGAACTGAGGTACTGGATATTACATACTGAATTTTACTGCCATAAGGAAACCTATATGTATGCTCTGAAAGCACTGCAGCTGGACGTTTTTAAGACACTACCCCCCCACCCCCAACTAATCCTATATTTAATTTCCACTCAGAACATCCATGAAGTACAAGTAATTCATTTTTCTGGAAATCTTTTTGAGGAGATTAGATATAACACACATCTGGACATATGGGGAAGACCTGGTAGACCACCGAAACTGTGCACATTAGATAAACAGCACTTTCGTCTTTGAGCGAGAGGAGAATGTTAAGCTCTGGTCTTGCTTCAAATCTAGAGAAGCATCCACAAGTGTTTCTGTCCACACATCCACTGTGAGAAGGCACCTCATCGCAATGGGTCTGAAAGAATGTGTAGCTTATAAGAAGCTCCTCATTGACAAATAAAATGGCAGACGCATCAGACAAAAAAGCTGCCGGTGTTCTCCAGAGTCCAGACCTTGATGTGTTTGGATTACTTGGATTGTGTGAAGCAACTTGTGGAACAAAAAATAAATATGTTCCCTGCATTTTTTGTTCACTGACATCAAAAACCTGAATAACTTGTACTTAACCGAGTGACCGACTTTCGCACAGTACTGTCCGTCCAGTTTTTCTCTGCCTAGTGTTTCTAGTTACTCGAGTCCTGTAAGCAGGCCTGCTCTTGTTAAATTAGGAAGGCTGTATTTTGAATTCTCTAATGCTCTTTCTGTTTACCCTTAGCTTCTGCCGCACATCTATTGTTGAATGTGTTGTGTCTGTCAGGCATAGCTGTAAGAGGGGGCAACAGATCTGAGCAAATACACTGATCTTCAGCTCATTATGTTCAGGAAGACAGGCGTGTTTTTGATGTGATCATGAGAGCTGCACGGCCTGCATAAATTGAAGGAACCATGAATCTCATGTTTGTCAAACTGCGAGAAATTCAATTCTGTGTAAAGGTTTTTTTTCCTTTAATCCTAATTCAGCATCACACTGAGCAATGCGTTATTAATACAGTATACTGAGAACTTGCTGCTCCGGCTGATCTTGTCATTCTCTAATCCCCTGAATTTCAGGCTTATTAAAAGGGAATTCCTGCGTGTATTTCTTTCTAAACCATCTGCATAATTGAACAGTTAAGATGTAAACAAAGTCATACAGACAGGTTTCATGTGAAATGAGAACTTAGCAAGACAGAATTGTTTACTGTGGTGGTGATAGGAACCAGACGTCTTGTAATACAGCATGGTTTTAAATACACTGCCTCTGACTTTTTCCTCATAGTTCTGAGATATTTAGATATTTAGGCCTGAAAACATGTTGTTTAAAAGTCATTTATAGCAAAGAGATGCATGCAGGGTTTTATAAGGTGAAATATGCACCAGAGAAAACTTTCATCAGAACTCCTGCTTCCTGTCAACATTGCCCAGGACTAACATATTTCCCTAATTGTATATACTTATAAAACCAAATTGGTTTGACTTTGTCAACAGTGATTCCATACATTTATAGAGCTATTCCAAACATTTGAATGTTAGTGTATATTAAAGAGCACGATTTTAGGTTCGACTCCTGACAGGCTCTCCAGTTGCTGACTTATGAGTCGTTGGAAAAGTCATTAAGAATAAACTAGACAGAGTTGTGCACTTGTGTGGAGAAAAACGCTTTTTTAAATGACTATATTTGCATAGACATCACAACTCCTGCCTCCCATCACCACCACTGCAAAGGAAATAAGAGCCAGCTTTTCGACAATGAACCATTAAACATCAGCCAGCTTTGTTTATGTCTGAATGATTGAATTTGAATTAGGCAGAAATGTCCAAAAATTAAGTAAACCAAAGTGTTACATTGCCTTATTTGAACCAGATTCTCTCAGCGTTGATCACTTTGTAAAGCATTTAAGAAATTACTATAGATGTTTATATTGAAATGCTTTTTATGTTTATGCACTTATATTGAGCTTAATGTTTCTTCTATCTAGGTGTGAACGCTAGCAAGCTAAAGGCATTTCCAGCTTTTACATTCCTCACTCTCCATGATAAATGCAATCTGGCTCGCTTTGCCCAAGTTTTTTTCTGCTAATTGATCACTTTTCTGAACCTGGTGAGTCCTGCTCATTATGGTTTAAATTGCGGTTGTGGCACTACACAGTAGGAGTAATTGCTCGGTTTGTATGATCTGCAGTTTTATTTGGTTTATATTATAGAGTGTTTATTGCAGTGCTGTTTCTATGTGTTCTCCAGAGCTAATTTCCTCCACAGGGACAATAATGATGGATATATATGGTGAAACTGACACGATTAGCATAACAGACTAAGCCAGTTGTCTCTTTCACTGAGCGCAGGCCTGGAGGAAGTATATATTATTCTAAAGGAAGCTTAATTAATGTTTTGCTTTAGAGCCTTTGTACTTCACAATCCAGAGGGGACCGTGACCCCTGCTGTTCACAAACGCACTTAAAGTAAAAAATGACAAACGTAACCTCTCTTTTTCAAAAGGGTTTAGCATAAAATATTGCGCTCATTAACGTATAGAACGCTTTCTGAGCTTCCTGCTGCATCCTGAGCACGCAGGACCGTAGTAATAGCTTCATGATAACCTGTAGCATATTGTTATGGATTGTGGCGTGTTGTCCCTCCCCAAGGGGCTCTATTTGTACTGTAAATTGGCTGCAGGAGAGAGCGGAGATCAGAGAGATTGGGGAGGGGGTGGGGGGGATGTTGCTGTGCTGCAGTTTGCATATTAAAATGAGGACTAACTTTGCCTTGACTCTCCGCCGGACGATTAATCACCTTGATGAGAAGGAAGGAAAGCAGCCCTGTGGATGAGGGAGTAATTAGAGGCATTTTTCTCTCACCTGTGCTGGAGCGGCTAGACAGACTTTGCCCTAAACTTCTTTTCGGTTCACTCAAATGAGAATGGATGTTCATTCATGGATTCCAAAAACCAGGAACCAGGTTAAATGATATTAAGAACATTCAGCATCTGACCTAATGAGTCATTAAAAAGCCCTTATTCTGTAAGTGGCTTAAAAGAAGATACAACTTAAAGGGGAATGCCACCAAATAAAAAAAGAAATCCACATGGTTAATATATAAACAACGACATTCAGAGTGGTTTAATGTGAAATGCTACATTATAGAGCAACTTCCCAATATCAGAATGACTCTAAAGGCTCCCTCTCATGAAGTTAATACATGGAATGGTTAGATATATGCTGCCTGACGCCTGACATACTTATTTAAAGTAGTTTTGTGATACAGAATCCAGTTTCTTAAACAATTAACAATGGAGGAGTACATAAAGAGTGTTGCGAGGCAAATTAGTCCCCAAAAATAGCCTTCCACTATTCTGTTTATTCATAATATATGTTATATAATTAACAACACACATAAACTGCTTCTTGTTACCACCACTGCAAAGATGAGTATATCAGAGTATGCAAGTTTATCTCCAATAAACAATATCACTTCAGACCATTCTGAATGAGTGAATTATTCAGAATTCAGAAAGAAATAGTGGAATTCCCCTTTAATATTTTGGTCCTTCCATATCCATACATACAGTATCGTTCATTGAAGTTCATTCCTGTGGAAAAATACATATCCAAAGTGCATATTGTATTATTATAAGTAATTCTGTCTGCAGTGTCGGGGGATAGTAATATTATTGTTACATACAAGTTACTTAGAAGCATCAACAATCAAATATCATTTACGTTTAACATTTCCACCCTTTACCTTTATTACCGCTTCCACTGTTCTCAGAAGAGTCAGTTTTAGTTTTCCAAAGGGGAAGATGAAGGAATATTTTCCATACCTTTAAAGTTATTAGTTTTAATTTTCTTCTGTTTTAAGAACACCAGCAGCCTTTTTGTTTGATTTGCAGGTTCTCTTATTGTGTCTGTCTTCTTTTTCTTGTTGAAGATTCTTGACAGCTACACGTCCTTTCAGACCCATAGCACTGAGTGGTCTTCTTACAGTGGAAGGATGGACAGAAACACTTATGGATGTTTTCAGATCTCAAGCAAGGGTACAGCTTGAAGTGCTCTCTCTCTCTCTCTCTCTCTCTCTCTCTCTCTCATCTCAGTTCAAGTACAGTTTATCTGATGGGGGGCAGTTTGGTGGTCTGCCAGGTCTTGCACGGTTGTTAAGTGTTGCATTTTTTCTTGAAATATCTTGAAATATTTTTTTTAAAGTGTTGGAAACTCGTTTGTTTTGTTTATTTTTTCCCTTCCTGATTATGTAAGTGGATTATTTTATGTTTTCCTCAGAAACATCTCCTGAAAAAAGTAAATAATTTGTATTTAATATCTATTTTAAGTAGGACTGCAATAAATAAAGGGTTTTCTCAGACATTAGTACACAGTACCATAATGTGGGAATCTCTTCAAGCTTATTGGAAAAGTGTCCCAGGTGGTTCCGTATGAAGCCACTGAAAGAAAGGCCAAGGTCTCGGGCAGCATCAAGGCAAAGTATGGCTATTCTGAAGAGACAGGATCACTGCATAGCGTCATGTGTGATATCTTATAGTTTTGATGCCTTGCATCATTAGGGAACAAGCAGAAGAGTAAAAATAAGAACGTTTTATGACTGGTATGGTGATGTATGTTTGAAGAAGATACCAAGCACACATCAAGCATGGGATTCATGTCAAAAATCATTTGAGATTCCATTCCAGCAGAGTCCTAACTGCACAACATTCCTGATAAGAAATCCGAATCTAAAAAGTCCAAATTCCACCTTATACTTCATCTCCATAAGCATTTACGCTGCAAAAAGTTGCTTACTGACTCTGTAATCTCACAGCATTATGTATACAACCGGCCCAATTAAGCGAGCTTTGTTCCTCTGCCATGTTCACATGCTCTCTCGCGGCACACTCACGCCCGCTCACTCGCTTCTAGGCTCAGGTTTCTGATGGCACGACAGTGAAATCAGATTAGCTTAAGCCGCTAAATGCATGGAGTTTGATCCCATTTGAGGGATGACAACACAGCATATTTGTGTTTAAAGGGAGACTGAATCAGAGCGAGAGGGAGAGAGAAAAGGGGTCTGAGACGTAAATAAAAGACCTTACACGACAGCCCGTAAGCAGCTTTGGCTCAGGGACACAGCTCCACATCTGAAGATGTGACACTTCTGTATGAGAGAGAGAGAGAGGGAAAGGGAGAGAGAGCCCAGGAGAGTGAGTGAGTGAATGAGTGAGTGAGTGAGTACATATACTGTCTGGTCAGATTAAAACTGTGACCCATAAGGTGAATTTAAAGAGAGACTGAAACGGTCAAGATTGGGGGGGGGGGGCTGACCAAGTTTATCCATTTACATTTATACATATGGCATTTAGCTTACACTCTTATCCAGAGCAACTTACAAGGTTATTCGTATTACAGGCCTATGTAGTGTTAGGGGTCTTGCCCAAGATGTTGCACAGCATGGTCACCCAGACCAGGAATCGAATCCCTGTCTCCCATATGTGGTGGTAGCTCCCTGGTGGGTAGTGGTGTTATCAGCTAAGCCACACCAACCACCAACCCTAGTGTTAGTACCAAAAGCTATGAATTTACCTTTAGTTGGGGCCGATAGCTCCCATCAGCCAGATTCCACCTATACTGACCAACTAACATGAAGTAATACATTAACAATGGTAAAAATGCTTAACTAATGCTAAATAAACATGTTTAATATCTTTAGTTAACATTAATTAACCATAGTTAATGTATTACTTCATGTTAACTAAGTTGGTCAATACTCAATGTAGTCATGAATATATGAATATAATATTTATTACTATTATTTACAGTATTACAGAATAATCGGAGCATTGTGCAATTGAGCACATAAGGATTATGGTACAGATCAGTTATACAGTGAGGGATTACTTATCAACCATTTAGTCTGATGTGCACAGTGTCCACTTCTTGCTGTTATGCAGCTTTGTCATTTTAAAATCTTCTACAGCTTGTTTCATCATTCTGGACACATCTGGAAATGTCTTTATTTTTAATAACAGTGTCCTACTCATGATCTGAAATCTGTGAAGCAACCTAATACCAACATATTACAGTAATATCATGCATCTGCCTGCAGCAAAATTGGTTTTACTATATTGAAAGCAACGATTCCAAACTTTCAAAGAGCATCCCCAAATGTTTGAATGTTGAGTGTATATTAAAGAGCATGATATTAGGTTCGACTCCTGGCTGCCTCACCAATTGCTGACTTATGAGTCGTTTGAGAAGTCATTAAGAATAAACTAGACAGAGTCACTTGTGCAGAGAAACCTGTATTGTCTTCATGATGTCTTTATGTAGAGATGTTAACTAGTCACAGGTCTAGGAGCAAACACTGATTATAGAGAGAATCATCACCCGCACTGTACTTAAACAATCTCTACCCCTAAGCATTAAGGTTATTTACCAGTGATAGGGCAGCAGAGCAGGAGCACAGAACATTAAGAACACTAAGATGACTTGGCAGAATTCAAAATCAGTACAGAAAATTAACCACTCTCCAACAAACTGAAGTTGTCCTTTAAGAGGTATGCCAGATTACTTTGACTGACTAACCAATAGAGATCCAGCACATTTGTTTGTGGTTACTGATTTCCTAAGAAGACTTACTTGCGTATTTATATTTGAATCACATTGTTGAACATGTGCTTTGTGGCCATGATGTGACAGAGATAAATGACATGACAGAAACCACTCCAGAAGCAGGGACCAGTGTACAAGACCAGTGTACAGTTCCAGAAGCAGGGACAATTCCAGACCAGTGCTGTATAAATCCAGATCATATCACCTGAAATTCCAGGCGTAGCCAAGCTCCAAGTTACACAGATATTTTTGTGCACAGTCCAAAAGTATCCAGGTGGATAAGCAATAATTCTAAATAGTGAATTCAACTAATGTAATGTGCATCCACTGCTGACACAGGCATTCAAATGCAAATACACAGCTTGTATAATCCCCTTAGAAAATCACTGACCAATAGACCAAAGGGACACCCTGGAGAAACAGCACATGACCTCAAGATCACCAGGCTTGCTGGTTACACTGAAAGTGGGGAAGGGTCGATATTGTGGCACTAGGAGGAAAAGCCGTCCTCGTTGTGGAGAGCTGCACAAGCACAGTAGCCAGAAGAATCTGGACATTCAGTTGTGTGTTAAGTCAAATGCTACAAAGCTATGAGGTTTTTGCTGTTGTAAAGATGGCCACCGTGTAAACAGGCTTTACTATAAGCAAATATTTGTATATTCCTTTCTCTGCCAGTGATGCTGTTTGTGTCTGTACCTTGAATATTATACTGCAGAGTTTTGGGAAGCTATGTAGATGCTTTTATCAGTGCAGTACCTTTAGCTGCACATGTCTAAGAAAAGAGCTCTACACATTCTGATGTGTTTACCATCGATCCACATACTAGATAAAGAGACGGATGCACTTTTTCATCTGAGGTACGCAGCCACTCGTCCACTCTCTCTACCCTCTTTCTCCCTTCCTCGCTCTTCCTCTTTCCTCCCCCCTGTCTTTCTGTCTCTGATTTCTGCCAATTCATGATCTCTCTCATAATCTGGCATTGTCTCCTGGACTAGCCCTCGCTCTGATTGACGCGTGGAGCAGGCTTTCGAGCATGCTGTGTTCGACTCGTAACCCTGTGGTATTTGGGCATAAGAGCCTGATCAGATGAAAAGAGACAGATATCATATAGTGCCGCGTGTGCAGGAAAAGGCCGGGTGGAAAGGCAAATACTAAGAATGGCCCGGGGACGAGAGGCCTGTCAACTCCGCACAAGATATCAAACAGTGCTGAGCAGCCTCGCTGACAGATCACAAGGGCCTGGACCTCCCCTGGGAGTGTCCCAGCCAGATGACTAATGTTGGGGAGAAAAAACACACATGCACACCCATGCAGGCATATACAGCAGTGTGCAAAAGGACAGACAGTGTAACATGGTTACACAGAGAGATAAACGCACATGTATATTCACACATGGACCTCTAGTAGGGGACTTGTGACTGTCACTTGTGATTATATTAGTTATCATGTAATCTACCCGTTATTTTGACTTACTTTTTTTTTTTTTTTTGGAAATGGTCTAAACAAAGACATATAATTGTGTGTGTGTGTGTGTGTGTGTGTGTGTGTGTGTGTGTGTGTGTGTGTGT
>CM067476.1:35319346-35343166 GCA_034552555.1 Semaprochilodus insignis
GAGAATATTCAAGTTGCACGGTATCCGACTGTAGTCCAGCTGTTTAGCAGGTATTATTTGGGTGGAGGGGGATTATTCTGGGCTTTGTCCGCACTGTGGTCATGTGTTAGTATTCGCTGTGCTGGTGTGAGTGGATCAGACACAGCAGTGCTGCTCAAGTTTTTTAAACACTGTGTCCACTCACTGTCCACTCTGTTAGACACTCCTTGTTGGTCCTCCATTTATATAGCGGCTAAAATAAATATTGAACATGTCACCAATTTTCTAAGTAAACATATTTCTAAAGGTGTTATTGACATGAAATTCTCACCAGATGTCGGTAACAACCCATCCAATCCACACATGCAAAGAAATCAAACACATAGATGTCCATAAATTATGTGTAATAATGAGAAATGACACAGGGAAAAGTATTTAACACATGAAAAGAGGTGCTAAAAGCCATGGAAAGTCATGACCAGCTGAAATCTATCAGTAATTAGAAAGCAATCCTGCTACTTGGTGTAAATTAATATCAGCTGGCTCAACTGATAGCCTATAAAAAGGTGTCTCATTACCAATGTGCCACACAAGAAACATCTCATGATGGGTAAAACCAGTGAGCTCTCTCAAGACCATCGCAACCTTATTGTTGCAAAACATACTGATGGTATTGGTTACAGAAGAATTTCTAAACTACTGAAGGTTCCAGGGAGCACTGTTGGGCTATAATCCGGATCATTTCACCATAAACCGGCCACAACCAGGTGCTCCCTGCAAGATTTCATACAGAGGAGTGAAAAGAATTATCACAAGAGTTGTCCAAGAGCCAAGGACCACCTCTGGAGAGATACAGAAAGCCCTGGAATCAGCAGGTACAATTGTTTCAAAGAAAACAAAAAGTAATGCACACTCACCAAGGCTCTGACCAAGAGCTGAAGAAAAAGCACGTAGAAGCAGGTTTAAAGTTTGCTCAACAACATTTAGACAAGCCTGTGAAATACTGGTAGAATACAGTCTGATCAGATGAGACGAAACTGAACTCTTTGGATGTCATAACACACACCATGTTTGGAGATCAAAAGACACTGCATATCACCCCAAAAACCCCATACCAACAGTGAAGTTTGGAGGTGGGAATATCGTTGTGTGGGGCTGTTTTTCAGCATACGGCACTGGCACGCTTCATATAATTGAAGGAAGGACAAATGGAACAAGACTTTCTTGATAAAAATCTGCTGCCATCTACCAGGATGATGAAGATGAAACAAGGGTGGATATTCAGCAAGACAATGATCCCAAACACACAGCCAAGGAAACTCTCAGTTGGTTTCAGAGAAAGAAAATAAAGCTGCTAGAATGGCCCAGCCAATCACCTGACCTGAATCCAACTGAAAATCTATGGAAAGGTTCCAGGAGAACATTCAGGGAAATGCAGCTCCCTCTAGCCTCAGCAAAGGTCAGTGTTTGGTTCCACAGGCAGACTGAACAAAAGTGGTACTCGTAAAAGAACAGCAAGGCAGAAAACACTGTTAAAAGAAAAGATGCATCAGTGGTCATTAACTGGACTATGAAGTACCAAGCTTTCTGAGATGATGTTCCATGGACAAACAAGTCCGAAAGTGCAACGTTTTGGACAACATGAGTCCCTTTATAGTTCTTAAAAAGAGTGTCTCTTTATCTGAAACATAGTTGAGTTATGCAGTATGGCAGTAACCCATAACAGAAAAGCAAATCCCCAGCTGAATGGATGAAAAGAAAGAAATCAAAGTTTTGGAGTGGCATAGTTGCAGTCCTGACTTGAACCCACTAGAGAAACTGCAGCAGGGCTTCAAACGAGCAGAGCATGCTAGACAACCTATTAATATATCTGAATTAAAGCAGTTCTGCACAGAAGAGCAGGTCTTCACAACAGTATAAAAGGCTGATATCAAATTGTAGGAAATGTAATGCAACAAGTTATTTTGAGGGGACGGTTACTTTTTCCATATAAGTAATTCACATGTTGGATCCTTACATTAGTAATTCATATGTTGCTCCTTACATTAATGAAATAATAATAATATTAAACTTTGGGTGACACTTTACTTAGATAGCCCTCTACAGATGATCTACAGATACCTCAGTATTAACAAACTTTCTGGTGATATCCCGGTAATTATCAACAGCATTAATGTTAGGGTTTAGGAGTCAGTGTAGGTTTAACCTTGAGGTTATGGTTAGGCATTGATGTAATGGAATATTTCACACTCAACTTCAAGTTCAGCTGCATTTAATAGATACTCAGTGGACCCTTCTGTGTTTTCAAATTTTCATCTATTGATACACTTGAGCAGTGTGAATTAAAACATTCACTGTGATAAATATGCAGTAATGGAGGAAGTCGGACACTGTAATTGTGACTGTCCTACTGTAAACGCAAGTTTTATAGACTAAATTTAATCACATGTATTTTCAAACAGCTTGCAATACAAAGTACAAAGTAATGTACAAAGAAAATACAAATAAATGTTTCAGCATCAAGATAAAGCTGTCTGGAAATAGAGCTGCTGCTGGGCTCAATATTAAAAAATAGCACTCGGAAAAAAGGTGAGTATATATTTTGTGAGTATATATATATATATATGTATTTTTTGTGTTTTTAAGTCTTTATAATAAGTTTAGTATGGTCTCCCTTCCTTTCTCAGTGAGGAGCTTCTTGGCGGCTACATATCTTTTCAGACCCATAACGTTGAGGTGTCTTCTCTTGGAAAGATGGACAGAAACTCTTCTTTCTCAATTTTGAAAGCTTTAAGTGGTGTTTATCTGTGTATGGTGGGGGCTCCTCAGAAGTATCATTTGTAAGTAATGGCTATTCAGCCTTTTATACTGTGACAAGGTAAAGAAAGGACAGAGAAGGAGGATATCTGCAGATGCTTCTCCCATATCACTTCCCTCAGAAGCTGATAGAACAAAGGTTACATTGAATCTTCAGTCTTAAAAAGATTATCAGAGTATAAGTTTCTACCCTTGCAGTGAGAGAAGTGATAACGGCGCATGTTTGTTTCAAGGCACAGCTTCCTGTAATCCTGTAACGGCAACAGAACTGTGTCCCAGTGCCACCGGGGTACAGGCACACTTAAGTTCTACTCGGATGAGATTCATTTTACATGGGAAGCTGGGGTAATGTAAATTTACCATGTCCTTATGACTGAGTCAGTAAGGAACTTTGGTACACACCATATTCCTGAACCCTATGACGCTTTGAGTGACTTACAAACAGAACTTCCAGAGTAAAACATAAACGGACATTGTTAACTGCTAATAGCAATCTAACATGATGGAAATGTGGGAAAAAATGCAAATGTAATCTTTATTATTGAGAATTTGAATGCTTGTGTGCCAATGTAATTGATCCATCAACAGAAACCTGAACCTGCATGAGGATTATGTATAGCCTAGAAATTATTTATTATCTTAGTCATATAATTTATGTTTTGTTCACATGATCAGATATAGATATATACAGATATAAGACCATAAAGCAATAACATTAGCAATGTTTAGTGCAGAAATCTTTTTTTAAATCGTTTTTTTTTTAAACCAGTACTTCTGTAATGTTCCTCGTCTTTTAATCACGGTATGTTAGTATCATGCTAGCAGGGTTGACTTAAGGTCAGTTCCAATTTAACTACAGAGATTTGGATCTCATAAAGTATTTTCCCAGTTTTTTAACTTATTCTTTACTTAAGTGTCAGCCTGTTAGCCGGTTAGCATTCTGCTAACCCACTCAGCCTAGTCTAGTGAAGGCAAAACATATCCAGAGAATATAAAATGGAAAACCAATTTAAAAAAAAAAAAAAAAAGGTCAGATAGCAGCAACCTGTGGTGTTCAACCAGCAATTCATCATCTGGCCACTTTTTGTGGTCATGGCCATTTTCCTGTGGTTTAACATACTTTAACATTCTGAGCCGTACCCTTCAGATAGGACAATACATATCGTCGCTGTCCAAAGAAAAACATGTATCTCCAAAATGGCAACTTTACAGGAGAGGCCAAAAACCTGATTTATTTTGAATGGAAGTCAATGGAACCAGACGTCTTTCCAAGCAGTTTTGGGCCATTTCTGTTGGTCCATTCTTCATGAAATTTCCACACAGTGTAAATAACAGCTCATGTGATCAAATGAGGCATAAAAGTAAAAATCAACAAAAATGGAGATACATGTTTTTCTTTGGACAGCGACGATATGAACTTAATTTGGACCACAGAGAGTATAACAAAATGCTTCTTCTCATCAGTGTATGCTGGAACATTCACTGACATGGTAATTCACACAGAAATAACAATCGTGAGTTTATTCAGTGGACCCTTTCACTGTAGGTTAAAACTGCAAGGATTTGTAATAACTCAGGGGACTGCTCGTAACAGCTACGGTAAACTAAAATGATTGAAACATACCAGTAGTCTGCACCACTTTTAACAGTTCTGGTTAAGGCAAATTATACAAACTGTTATTCAAGGGTGTTGATCATCCATTGATACACTAATTCCAATTTCGGTACAGCTACATCAGCCAATGGCTAATTCATTTGACTGATCATTTGACAACAGAGTAACTTTACTGGAGAAGGTAAAATGTTCTTGTCCTTTAATGTGCGTTAATGTAAGGTATAGGAGAACATTAATAGAAGTTATTTCAAAAGACTTTGGTGCATTTACATTCATCATGGAATACTCACACAGTGTTAAGACAGCTGCTATGTTCAAATGAAAAAATGGAGATGTACAGTGATGAAATGTTATCATGACAGATTTGTATAGTAGTATATAAAGAAGCATATGACAGAAGGCACCATATATCCAACATTATGACATCTGTCATGCCATATAAATGTATGAATGCCATGCAAATATAAATCTGTCAACACTTTATTACTGGTAAATGTCATGCATGTTTGATGTCATATCATGACTGCTAATGTCACATCTTTTAAAGGTACTCTAATCAGCTGCCATGACAAACATTATGACATACAACATTTCAGTTGCTGGTAATGGTATTACATTATTGGGCATTATCTGTAATGGCAACTGAAGACAACATTAAACACTTAACAATTTAGGCATTAAACAACTTTTTATTATTATTATTTATTTTGGATAGCGAGAGGCAACAGAGACAGTAGTGTTTGTTATATGTTCTTTACCTGAAGTTTGAACTTTGCAAGGTAAGGGTACACCAACATGAAACACACATGCAAGCAGGTGGATAGCACTAACATGCACACATGGGAAGCATTGACAGTAGCCACCATAGATTTCCACAGAAAACAAAAAATGTGCTCCTAATATGGCTCTTATAACATGCTATAATATTTAAAAGCTGTTTTACAGTAAAAAAAAAAAAAAAAAAAAGCTAAAACATCCACGTCCTATGAAAATTATTTTTAACAGCATGTTTGGTAATGGTTAGCTGCGTGAAATGGGTCCGGGCTCTCTCCAGAACTTGATGTTCATCTTACTTGCTGCATCTTCACAATTACTGCTTTTAAAGCTCACTCTCCGTAGTGTAAACAAGACTGAATTCTTTCTGTAGAAATCTACAGAAGCTGTAGAAATCTTCACTGCTGAGTAACTTAAACAGCGTTTAAACTGTTCATTTTGAAGAGAGGGCCATTTGTAGCATAGAAAAATTTTGCATTTAATTATTGGTCATGCTTTTGATGCTTATGGAACTGGATCACAAGTTTCCACACAAGGGTCTCCAAATCCCACAAAGTGTAACTTTCACCAGAAGTGTACTTATACTTTTCTTTGTCAGTGTAATATGGGGAAACTCTGGTCATTTAGCATTATTGTACTGTTGCTCCTGCCCTTCATGCTAGAGTGACTCACCGCAGCCAGAGTTTAAACATACAGGTCTCAGGAGAGTAGAGGAGAGGTTAGTGAGGGAAGTTTCTAAATGGCATATTTGAAAAATGCTGACTTCATATGTTTAAGCAGCAGACAGTAGACTTTTGAAGCTATTTCTTACCAAGGCCACCCTGTGGTATTACATACACTATGCAGCTGAAGGTATATGGACACTTCTCCTAATTGAGTTCAGGTGTTTCAGATACAAGTACACAGCCATGCAATCCCCATCGACAAACACTAGTAACAGAATGGGACTGCCAGTAGAACACGACAGTGACTTTAAACGTGGCACTGTCATAGGATGATGTCAGTTTGCAAACATTCTTCTAGATCTGAACACCAAGATCAGTACCTGACCTCACAAATGCTCGTTTGATGCCATAAATGCCGTAAATGTTTGACTGAATGGACCCAAAAATTCACATAGACCAAAGCCACAAAATCTTGTTGAAAGCCTTCCCAGAGAGTGAAGGCTGTTGAAGCTGCAAAGGGAGAGAGGGGGCAGCTCTGTATTAATTAGGGCTGTACCCGACTCAGAATTTTGTCAGTCGAATCGGATTCGCCCGTCCTGGCCAATGATTCGACTATTCGTTCATGTTTTTTTTTAGTTTTTTTTTAAAATTATTTTTAGATGAAAAGGAGAATGGTAGACCTGAACCGTTTAATTATTATATCACCTGCGCTGAAATAATTATTTCTCGTTTATCGGCAGGCATATTAAGTGACTGTACTTTTCTTTAAATAAAAATAATCTTAGCTGTAAACGAATAAATAAAAATATCTGTAATTTAGGTTCTAAAATAATGGAATTATAATAAAACAAACGTCTTCAGTCCGTTTTTCCTTCGCGGCAAACAGCCATTATGTCTAAAACAAAAGTCAACTCACTCGTTTGAAGCAGTGTTCGATGTCTGACTAAATGACGAGCAGAATTAGCTTGTATTTGTTCGGATTCTCTTCTTCAAAAGCTCCTCCAGACTTTTTCTGAGACATCGTTCCACCCGTGTTTCTCAGCTTCACAGCTTTAGCTTCCTTCAACGGTGAACCGCCAGCGCACGTTGTCACGTGGATTTAATTTTTTAGCAAGCATGCGTCATAGCCCAGTTAGAACTTAAATATATATTTATTTTCCCCTTTTAAAATTTTATTAAAATGTCTTTTTAAATTCTTAAAGTTCTTGTGCATTTTGTAAGCTTTTGTCTGTTTTACGACAAAAAAATAAATAAATAAATAAATAAAACCTTGTCACTGTTGTCAGTCGACTTGAAGGTTCTCAGCCGACTCAAAGGGTCTCTGACTGACGATTTGATTCGTCGACTTCTAGAGGGCAGCCCTAGTATTAATACCAATAGTTTTGGAACAGGACCTCCAACAAACTGTCTATTAACCAGGTGTGATGGTCAGGTGTCCACATACTTTTGGCCATATAATGTACCATGGGCTTGGGCCAGACAGAGCAATACTCAGTATGGAGAGGGAGAGAGAGAGAGAGAGAGAGAGAGAGAGAGAGAGAGAGCGAGCGAGAGAGAAATACATACACTAATTCTTAAGATCTTGTTGGGCACCCATTTATTTAATTACAGCCATCCCAAGCAAAAGGTTCACAGCATGTGTGATAACCATCCCCATTCCGGACGCTAAACGACAAAGCAAAAGCCTGAGGTTCTTTGTTTCCTCTCTCTCTTCTAGCTCTCTTTCTCTCCACGCTAGAGTGACTCACAGCAGCCAGGGTTTGAACATGCCTATAACTCTAATTAGATGTTTAGTCCAATTAAGAGTGAGCTTGTGCCAAAACACATCAAACGCAAACTGGTTATATCACACTGAGGCAGAGGTCAACATCACAGTATGAGCGAGGAGAAGTTAGAGGAGCGGAGGAATGATAGGAGGGGACAGGAACAGACGGTGAAGAAGAGAAGATAAAACAAGTGTGGGGAAACAGTACAGTACAGGCAAGACAGGGAAAAATAAAGGGACAAAAACAGTATGATATGAGAGAGAGAGAGAGAGAGAGAGAGAGAGATTATTGAAACCCTTATCCCTGCTCTCCTTTTTAAGAAACCCGCTGTGAATTTTAAAAGTGAGCGCAGAGCACATTAAAGGCACATGTAAGTGGCAGAATTATTCGCCAGGGACTTTAGCAGCAGCGGCCTCTAATCAGACTTAGTCAAACCAGCCATGTCCTCCAGGATAAGGGATTGAAACCTGAAAAAAAAAAAAAAACTTGCTCTCCTCTCCGGATCTCCTCCTTTAATCATTTTGAAGAGCGCCACTAAGAAGGAACCAAAGTTGTTTGTATGGAGTCTCCTTTGAGCATAAACATTGCCTGAGAAGCATTTTGTCCTTGCTGTCACTTTGTCTCTCTGTGTGCGTATGCGTGCGTAGAGAGAGAGAGAGAGAGAGAGAGAGAGAGAGAGAGAGAGATAGAAGGAGGGAGGAAGGGAAGGGGGGAGAGTGCGCGCTATTGTGCTTCTTTATTCCCTGTAAGTGCGCTTCCCTTTATTTGTCAGAGCGCCTTTGTGTGAGTGTCCCTCTCTGACTTTGTTCATACTTTGGGGTGGGGGGGGCAGCAAAGAATGAGGGAAAGCGAAAGATTTGCTCAGGGAAGTATTTCAGTCCCCTCTAATTTCCAATTTGGATTTCCTCAGCCTCCCTGAAGAGTGACATAAATACTGCATGAGCCTTTTGAGGAGCGTGTAATGAGAAAAGAGCAATAAGCGAACATGGGAATTTCAACTCGATTGTCTGGAGTGCCGCCTGCTCTCCTTCCTTCCTCCCTCTCTCTCGTGCTTGCTCGCTCTCCCCATTCACTCCTTTAAACACATCCATCTACTGCTTTACAGGACTTGCTAATTTAATAACGGGGTCTGATTTCGGAAAACACCCTTTTCGAAGTGCTCCCACTTTGACTCTGTTTCGCCCACTTCCATGTCCACCGTTCCTGATTTACAGCAAATATGTGATTCATCAAAGTGGGCTCACTGCTCTGTGAGCTCTGTAATAGAGAGCCAACGTGCAAATTACCATCATGACCAAGTCGTGATATGAGAAGAAAATGACAAAGAGGATTAGCAATTTATTTTTTTTTATTTCTTTCTGTTCTCATTTTCACCCTTTTTTCCCCTCCCCTCTAGCTCATTCACACCATCAGCGTGGTGGACCGGGATGAACCTCAGTCTGGCCACCGCTTCTATTTCACACTAGCGCCTGAAGCCTCCAGCAACCGCCATTTCGCACTGTGGGACGTCAAAGGTGAGAATTATGTTCATTTATTAGACTGCTTAACATAAAAATGAAGAACGTCAGCCAGAATTTCAGCTACATACATTAAAAACTAGACTCTTTTGTTTCCCTTACTCTTCCATTGAACTCCTTTGAGGTTTTTCTCCTTTAGCGAGTTTATCAAATCCTCTGGCTAACAGACACTGATGCCAAATGATTCCACCTTCCATTAGCAATGTTTGGTATAATCGCTGTTGCTGATAAAAATAGAGGAGGCTCATATTTCTTAATTGCCCCAGATTAACCTTTAGAAACCTTCAGTTATTAGTTTCATTCGACTATACCGTTCGATTGTAATTATTATTTCATAGTGAGTTACTCAAGGAATTATATTTACACTCAGTGAGCATTCTATTTTGACAGGTTACAGTTTCAAAGCAGTGATACAAATGTGGCACATATTTAAAGAATGGTTTTCCTTTCTGCAAGACACCATTAACATTTCATTAAATCTCTTTTATCTCTCACCTCTTTTACTTACTTGCACAAATGTGGTACAAAGTTTAGAATCTAACCAGCAGACATTTAAACAGCAGCATTCTTCTCCCCAGTTTTAGTCACCGTTCCTACTCTCTAATTAGGTCTCTCAACCAACATATAACTCTACCAAGCACGGAGGTTATCGTCATATGCTGTGAAGCAACATCACATTCATACAAACTGCTGCTAATGCAACATCATCGTACAGCTCAGCATGCTTGGAGGAGAACACTAACTGCATATATAACTGCATATTCTGTTGCCACTTAGCATCATGCTCAGTACTGGGGAGAGGGAGGGGCATCCTACACACAGTAAGGTAAATTACATGCTCACTTTACATCGATAGATAGATAGATAGATACATAGATAGATAGATAGATAGATAGATAGATACTTTATTGATCCCGAAGGAAATTTAGCAATGACTACATGGCTGAGGTATCACTGTGAAGTGAACTTGTGACCAGCACATGGACAGATGGGGGACTCAGGGGACTATTAAGGTTTTTCTTGTCATCTTACTGACAGCTGACACTTTCCTGTGCAGTATTTTTGTCATGTTATTTAATTGGAACAGACAGTTATTAGTCCTTTGCTCATATACTCACAGGGACCATTATTGTTTGTATTTTTCTTGGCTCATTTACAGCAGAAATACTAAAAATGAAGTAGTAGTTAAAACCGCACAGAGATTGAAGCAACCCATTATTTGTTTAATCGTGCATGTAACTAGAGATAATTGTTTTCACACATGCCTCTGTTTTTTTTTTTCTATTTTGGCTGTTTCGGGTCTTTTTTGGCACTTCCCCAGACGCTGCCCCCATGGAGCTAAACAGAATAGTTTATCATCATGGGCCTCTTTCGTGATGTATGTGCGAGTGTATGTGATGCATGGCTAAATCAAGATTGATACTTATCTGACTCAACAAAATGTCAGCCAAGAGAGCAAGGGAAATGTCAACAGCATGTGTGAGGCCAGCTGGGGGTATACATACATACCAAACACTCAGGCGTCGGCCTGAACATGACACATGGGTTCTGCATCTGCAGTGATTGTGCACTTCTGTTGATACACTCACTGCACACATACGTATATGTGCCGTATACAATATCATATCATCTTAAATCTAAATTTCTTATATGTAGGAGTATCTCAGGTAGTAGCTTTTCTGAGCATATCATAGATATAGTCAGCACTTAAAGAACTTGTTTTATTACAAAGAGAGATAATTAGTTTTTTTCCATATTACCCGCCTCTAATTATATAAAGCGTATATGATTATCATCAAAAGAATAGTTGCACAAATAGCTGCACCCAGAAGGAATCAACCGACAGGAATGAAACTTGGTGGGTAGGTTTGACATTGTGAGACATGCGAATGATTCACGTTTCACACTCACCCACGAATGTGTAGTAAACAAGGACGGGCTTTATCGGCATACCTGACTGACGCAACAACCATGATTGTGAACATTCAGCTAGCAGTGATGTCCTCCATGAGTCATCCTGTTACTGCCAACACCATTGGCAGACGGCAGCACGACACGTCTCACCAAAGACTGCAATGGTGTTGTGACAGACTGTCATGGAGTGACTCAAAATGGCAGTGGGTCATCTTCAGTGACGAGTCCCGTTTTTGTCTTGGTGGAGACAACCAACGAATCCGTGTGTGGAGGCCCCCGTGGTCAGCACCAAGATGAACAGTTTGCTGTCACATGTCACATGTCCAGAAGGCCTGGAGTCACTCCACCTCCACCCCTACCGCACAATCTGCAGGAACTGTGTGAGAATTTTCAGGCTCCATGGGATGGATTATCACAGGACACCATTAGGATCCTCTACAACTCCATACCGAGACATCCGGCATGTTGGGTTAGCAAACATGGCGGCCCGACGCCATACTGAGAGACACTACTTCTGTATGTGTAGCTCAATAAATATTGCCCGTATCAGTCTAAATTTATCATCATTTATTGTTCCTGGTAATCTTTATCTTCCTTCCCAATAGCACTGCAATCCAACACTTCCTTCTGGGTGCAGCTATTCTTTTGATATGTATTTCTACTTGTTAATCTGATGTGCAAGTTATTTTATCTAGTAAAACGGTCAGATCATTTTGGTTGTTCCAAAGCAAGACAATTTCTCAAATCTCAAAATAAGAAACATCAGATGTGTTGACTACATTACAGATGTTAAGATGTTTTGCAGCGTATAAATGCACCCATACCAACACTCTATTTACTGTTAGAGCAAAAAAAAAGTTGTGCCTTTCATGCACACAGTTCACACTAAAACTACACCTACATGTCCACCCCCCTCTGTGTTCTCTCTTTCTCCTCTTCTCTCCTGTGTTTTCTATTCCTCAGTGTAGTTCTCTCTCTCTCTCTCTCTCTCGCTCTCTCTCAAAGCCACATTTTCTATCCCCCCTCTCTACCATACTTCTGATTCCATGGACACATTTGTCAACCTGTCAGATTGGATCCGTCACTTTTCCCTTTCACCACGGCGGCTTCACATTGCATTCTGTCTCCCTGCGTTCTGACACATGAGGACAAACATGCGCTTTTTTCATGCCTGAAAACTTTTTAGGCAGGGCTAGAAGTGCATGAAACTATTCTCTGCCATTGACGAAGCGGCTCTTCCAAGATATTATCATATTCATGTTTTACTCTTTGAATGACAATGCCTAGCTCCTCTGAACACTACTTCACAATGCACATGTTGAAAATTTGATTGACGAGTCCAAACAAAACGTATTTTGTCTCATCTTTTTCATTGTAGACAGCTCATCTGGAGGTTGTCAATACCACTCTGCTGTTTCCTTAGACCGGTGTTTGCTTCATCGTCTGATCATACATCACACACAGAAGTAGATTTTTTAGCATCCAAATTCCTCCCACCAGCTTCATTTATGATTTATATATCAGCATTTCCATTATGCCTAAGGAGAAGGACATTTAAATGTTGTCAGTGTTATACATATAAATTAGCATCAAATATTTAGGTTGGGTTCATTTTAAAATGCCTTCCGTTTCCACTTATCAAAGTCAATGGCTAGAGGTAGCTTAAATTATAGATCTCATTGTAATCATAAGACTTGCACTGGTACACTGCTCTTGTTATTTATGAAGTCCAAGCTGCTGTTTTATTTTATCAGTTCGTGCTTAACCTTAAAGATGTGGAAATAGATGTTAAAGATTTGTTGTGCTCTGCATTTATGAGAACAAGAGTGTCTTTCAGTGAAATTTACTGGAGGAGTCAAAGCGCAATGTCACAATGCTTTTACTCAGCAAAACCCGCCTTCATCCTGAACAGATCTGGCAATATGAGAGAGTATTCATCAGTAACTCTCGCTCTAGCTGCTTAGATGACGTGATATATGCCCTCTATGATGGATGGCTCCGTTGCGTGTTCACGGGTCCGTCGGTGGAGTTAGGCTCATACTTTTTCACTGAGCTTTGCTGTTTGTCAGCGCAACATACACTCATATATCCACAGTTTCAGTATCTGTCTGTTGAGCTTTGGAGTTTGTTTGGTGGAACATAAGCTACACACTGTTTATTTGCAGTTTGTCTTAACCACCAGACAAACAGTTCTGCTTGATAAGCAAATAACAATTGATAAAGAACAGAATAAATTCATATATTCATGAAGACTTTTGATCAGATTCTGCTACCAGGCAGGTGACAAAGGAGACATCAAAATTGAGGGTAACAAGGTGTTGGGTCCTTACAAGCTGCCCGAACAACTTTAAAGCTAACTTAAAGGCTTTAAGTGGCTATTACTGTGCTGCAGGTATTAACCATACCTACCAAAAGATACTGTCTCTGTTCTTCTAATGATGCAGGTGGAGAGCACGTCTACTAGTGGTTGGTGCTAAATCTCCCATTGGGGGGGCCAAAATCACCTGGGAACTAGCCAGCTAGTCTTTTCTAGGAGGAACATCTTCCTCAGTGTAGTCCCAACTACTACTACTACTATTACTAACTGTCATAATTATTAATAATTTATGGTGATGATGACAATGATAATCAGTAAAATTTAACAGTAAAATTATATTGTGAGAGCATAATCATTTCAAATCATCAATACAGCCAGTACAGTGTTGGCAAAGGAAACAGTTAAAGCTGCATTCTCAGTGGATTTGATAATTTAATTATTTTCATAATTCTAACATGCTTTATCTACCATATGGCATGAATTACTCCATGAGGCAGATTTACTTGATCAGTTTTAATTATATAATAATGGCTAAAGTAGCTATAATACAGTAATATTCTGTAACGTTCACCCATCAAAATCACCATTGTGCTACATAATATATTAGTATATTAATAATAAGCTTGGTTTCTATTATAAGCAATAGTGACAGCTTAAGATAAGAGAAACTCCTGTGAAGCATTAAATGTCACCTCCACCAACTCTAGGTGTGTTATTTATAGTGTTAGAAAAGTTCATGCAAACTGATAAATTAATTTATCCCAGATGAGAATACATAATGCACTACACTAGGTCTTTAGCAATCTTATAAAACCTACACTACATAATTGTCATTTAACCGAATCTTAGATACATTTCTGTTTAAATCATGGCCATCTTGATACTACAGAAAAATAAGCACATGTGAATTAATATGCATATAGTAGATCTAATTTAGCCATCTCTGAGAGATCACTAGCAGCTCTGGAATTTTAACAGCAACAAGCACTCCTCTCATTCTCTTCTCTCTTATTGTGTCTGCAGACAATACAGCAGGTATTAGGACCCAGCGTTCGGGTTTTAACCGGCAGGAGCAGAACGTGTACCTGTTGCCCATTCGGGTAGTGGACAGTGGACCACCAGCCCTGAGCAGCACCGGGACCTTCACTATACGTGTGTGCGGTTGCGACACGGTAGGAAACATCCAGTCTTGCAACGCCACAGCCTTCGTCATGTCCGCAGCACTTAGCCCTGGAGCCCTCATCGCCCTGCTGGTCTGCATGCTCATTCTCATAGGTAAGACTCATGATCTTGGCTCATTTAATCCTAATCAAGAGTAATTACTAAATGATGTGCTAGTGTCAGTCACACAGTATGTTATGTCATCTCAGTTGCAATCATGACAATGCCATAATGTTTGATATGTTTTGATGTCAAGTCAGTTAAAGTTGGCAGTCATTAAACATTAAGATGACTGTTATAATACTGGACGTAATACACTGATGAGCTAAAACATGACAGTTGAAAGACAAAGAGGATAATGTTGATTATCATATCATGATCAACAGCATCATGTCAAGGTCTGGGATATATTAGACAGTATGCAAACAGTTGGTTCTTGTAGAAAGTGTGTTGGATGTATGACTTGGATCAGGGCCAAACGATTGGATTGGAGCATCTCTGAAACAGCAAGGCTTGTGCCCATGCTAACCTTTTGTCTGGCATCGCAAACAACTGGCACAGGAGTGTCAGAACTGGGCTTTTGAGCAAAGAAGGAAGGAAGAGTAGAGTATGTCTGCTGTTTATATACCTAAATAGCATCATAAACAATTATACCTTCTCTAAAATGGTAGACAGCAGGGCCAGAGCCGGACTTGTTTTCAGACTCAGAGTTACATGATTCAGAACAGCCCACCTTAAATTCTAACAGTATTTCTCATGCTATGCACACAAACACACAGATGTTGCTGTTACCTCAGTGGACTGAAGGCTGCAGACAGCTGGCTGTCAGATGGCTGGTCTTCAGATGGGCAGATTCTGTTGGGGCAGATACATAAAAACAAGCATTGCCTTCGTGCAACATAACGTTTTTCAAAAACTTTCTAAATAATTTCATCTTCTTTTCTTACTCTTATCCTATTTATATGGCATACTACAGTAACCATTTATCTAGTATATGACAGTAAACATGTATGTGGCACACTACAGTAGACATTAAATGTCACTTCAACCAATCCTAGATGTGTTATTTATAGTGTTAGAAAAGTTCATGCAACCTAAAAAATGAATTTATCCCACATGGTGAGATTACATAATGCACTAAACTAGTTATAAAACTTGTACTACATAATTGTCATTTAAACGAATAGCTAGATAGTGATAAAATGAAAGCTGATGAAAGTGTTTGTCACAATCATGACAGTCATTATGCTACTAATAATGGTAACGCTGACTTAAATTAACAATGTCAGTGTTTTACTGATCACCTACTTGGATATCTCCTTATGCTTCTTAACTAGCTTGTTCGTACTTTGGTCTGAAAGCAGGTCCTACATCATTTAAGGTGGAATGGAAAATAAGAAGTATAAGAAGAACTTCAGCTTTATCTAATCCCTATTCACAGTATAAGTTACAATTAGCATACCGGGGTTTTATCACGTGATGTGGAGGTCATTGGTTCAACCCTTATATTTCTACAGTTATACACTTGGCTTTAACATTTATAGTTTGTCTAAACTGCTTCTGTGGCACATGGAAGACCACCAGCATGTTAGGCATATTGTTTTGGCTCATCGTTATACATCATGACAGCATACAACAACCATGATGCCTTGTTTATAGCACAGTTATGTTAATGTTGTGCAGAGTTCAAATAAAGCTTAAGACCCAATTGCAACACCTGCTCAATCTCATGTTCTATATATAAACACAATTACTGACTGGATGTTTTTAATCTGCACGTCTGACAGAATTTCTCAGCATGTTTCATTGAGCTGAAATCTCATTATACCATGCTTTAAGGGTTAAAGCAAATGCAAAATTATGGTGATGTAAAGATGTTCTCAGAAAGTCTGATGACACTGCGTGATTGTTTGCTGTTGGTTTCCAAGCAAAAGCTAATTAGTGTTTATCACCTGGAAAGATGTACCTGGAGAGGAATGCATGCTGAGTGCAAGATGTAGTTCTTTTTTCAAGTTTCTGTATTTTCTAAAACAGGTAAAGCACTGAGGTTGTCTACTGCTAGCTGTGCCAGAAGCACACATACATCTACTGTGACATTTAACAAGACCATTAGAATGCAATTTAGACAGGAATGAACGAGCTGTAAAATCTGATTATGGCATTGAATTTGCTATTAGCTGTTGTGCACATTTGATAATATTTTGGATTTTGAAAGTTAATTCATAAAATAGTTTAGTATAATGTTCAACATGAAACTTTCTGTAATTAAACAAAAAGCAAGGACATGGTGTTACAGATGTGAAGCAGAGTTTTTCATAGCAGCCCTGGTGCACTGTTCTTCCAGTGTTCATCTCCACCATGGAGCTCAAGGGCTTAGATCTGAGTGAAATTTAGTTTAAATTTACCACAGGAGTTCATCATTCTTGTTTTAATAGCTGTGTTGTTAGTTTTATGCATGTATATCCTTACTTTGCCTTGATCTTGAATACTGAAACTAACATTTATTGAAGGATAGTGTAGTTTCAGCATATTCGGATGACACAATGTCTATCTCTTTTAGTACAAAGCATGTACAAGCAATTACATGGGCAATGCAAAATAACAGAATTTAAAAACATCCGTGTGTATGTAGTGGATTAAACAGTTAGGTCACATCCAGCTGTTACAACCATACAAAGATCATCTTAGCAACTGTGTGGATTATGTTTATAACTAACCAATAATAACAACCACCCAGAGAAACACGCTGAAACATTAGAAACACTTAAATGGTCTCAGAAGCTCTGATTACACTGTGTGACTGTTTACTGTTGGTTTCCAAACAAGAGCTAATTAGTGTTTATCACCTGGAAAGATGTACTTATACAGGAATGCATGCTGAGTGCAAGTTGTAGTTCTTCATGTTTCTGTATTTTCTAAAACAGGTTAAGAAATTGAGGTTCTTTCCTGCTACCTGATCGAGAAAACTAGACACACACAAACAAAGTACAATAATAAAGTACAGGAATGCAAGAGTGATGTGGAGTTTAAAGTTAGACAGGTTAAAGTTCCAGCTGTTGCAACCCGACAAAGATAGCCTGCATAGTATTCTAGATTATGTTTATGGCTAACAAACAATAGCAACAACCCACAGAAGCAAGCTGACATATTACAAAGACTTACATTATTTTATTAAAAAAAAATAAAAAAGTACTGTGTAATAGTCAGAGACCACCCTTCACTCTTCGTTCTTATTGTTCACAAGATAGAAAATATTTTACTCGCCTAGTGTAGTGGAAAGATAAAATAACAATAAGTAAAAAAAAAAAAAAAAAAAAACTAACAAAAAAAAAAAAAAAAAAAAAACAAAAACACAAGACTCCGAACAACCAAGCAAGACCTGCAAGACCTGGTAGACCACCAAAACTGTCCCACCCAAATAAATAGCACTTAAAACTTTCATCTTTGAGAGAGAGGAGAGGATCCACTCTTAAACATTCGCAGGTGTTTCAGATCTGAAAACCTCCACAGGTGTTTCTGTCCACCCCTTCACTTTGAGAAGACGCCTCAATGCTATATGTCTGAAAGGATGTGTAGCTGTCAATGAACTCTTAGATAGAAAGGAGACACATCAAACAAGGAAGCTGCTCTCAGAACAATGGACTGACCACCCCAGAGTCCAGACCTCAGCATCACTGAATGTGCATGGAATTACTTGTATCATGAGAAACAGAAAATCCAACCACCTTTGGAAGTGTGGATGAAATATCCTTGCAGATTACTTTAGTGACTCTCCTGAAAAGAATGGAAGCTGTAATAAAGGTAGTGTGGACACATTTAAAAGTGAAAGAAATTGTGTAGGCTTTAAATTGTGCAGGCATGTCATTTCCTAATGTTTTCTACTTTTCCCATAATACTGATAAATGAATTCCTCTGACTTAATGACTCAACAAATGAAGGATGGTCTCTGACTTTTGCACAGCACTATAGTTATTCAGTCAGTTATGTGGTCAGTTATATAGTTAGATACAGGCAACATTTGAAAGTGCCATGTAACTGCAACCAGTTAAAGTGCACTAGCTCTTACAACCAGGTGGGTCGTCATTGCCATGGAGATAGGGACATTTCAGCGGTAGTTACAGTTAAGCATATATGATTGTCTGGGAATCTCTAATGATAAATATGTCTGGCCAAAAAAAACAGAGAAGGCACACACACACAGGCACAGGCACACACACACACACACACACACACACACACACACACACACACTCTGTATGTTTACCACTCCATTGGTTTTTGTGCTGTTCATTATTTAAACTTTGATTTTTATATGGGGTCAGATCATACATAGAACTAAGCCATGACGGGGGGAAAAAGGAAAAAGGCTCAAGACGAAAGATACATGAAAGCCAATCCATATTTCATTCTCCTCCTTCACTCTGATGACTTTGCTTTGGACGTCCTCTTTCATGTGAAGAGAAGAGAGCTTTTGTTCAGGTGGAGAGCACACACAAAATAGAGCCTGGTGAATGACATCCCACCACTTTGCCCAGGAATGAAGTGAGAGCTGGTTTGAATGGATGCGGGCCTCGATCAGCAAAAGAGCAGCATCAGCACCTCTGTCCCCTTGGAGCAGCCCGGGCTTTAAATAAAATAGAGCAGGCGTTTACGGCTCCGATTCACAGCTTAGACAAACGGAGTGGAGTCAAATTGTCATCTCTGAAAATTTCATGAGATTATTCTGTTTTTGGCCTCTGTCTACAACTTTTGCCTTTAAATCTCCTAATCATCTAAAATATGGTTGGTGTCCACTGAGCAGTGGCATGTTTTTTCCCATCGTTTTCTTTTGTGTTTTTTTTTTTTTTTTTTTTTTTTTTTTTTTGTCTTTGCTGGTCCAGCACATCTTGCTTGGCTTTAAGTAACCCCCACATTTGTTAGTGCCATCTGAGGCTTCCTCGTACACAATGTGTTCTTTTGTCACTGATTTCCATGAATCATTCCACAGACCTTCAACAGTCACCTCCTAAGAAAAGAGTCATATTTTATTCATTAGGGGTTTAAAAGCATTTGAACCCCAAACACGGAACACAGAAATCTGGAGCATGTTTTTTTAGAAGCGGGAGCAGAGTGAGCTCCATATGTGCTGCATAGCTAAACAATTAGCATTCATATTCCATGTTTACAGCAGAACCTCCTATAGTGCACTTGCAGTCATATTACTGCAGGAATAATGTGTTGTGTGTGTACATCCATGTAACCAAAGAAGCATAGAGGCAGAATGGAAGTGGCTTGCCAAAAAGAGATTTCCAAACAAAACAAAAACAAAAGAGTCCTACAACTACAACACTGGAAACTAAGACATAGAAAGCCAACCAGGAAACCTGTGTAAGACACTAAACTAGAACAACAGAGTAAAGTAGCTTATCCAGGAATGACTTGGAACAGTGAGTGACCAGGGAGGTTGATGTACACTGAACAGAACAAGACCCACTTTGGGCTAATGATTACAGGGTAAGGTTATAGATACAACACAGGTTGGTTGGGGGGGGGTGCGTAACCAAAAGGTGGAGACAGGGAGGAGCAGGAAAACAAAACCATGGCCAGACACACAAGGGAAGGTAAACACAGACAGACACTGAGAGGAACAGAGCAAGGATGTTACAGTCCACTGCAGACTCATTTTCTCTGGACTGTGTATTACTCTGTTTCTCAACACTATTTCTGTCTCATTGGAACATGTGGACTTATAAGGAATAACCATCAGTAAGCATTCAGTGGCCACTGCAGCAGAAAGTCTCTTTAAGGCATTGCCAATCATGGAGGGATTAGGGGCTGAGAGAGCAGAGCTCAGGGGAATGAGAGCAGACAGCCCTTGGTAAAAAGCAGGGGGAACTCTCTGGGCCAGATGTACGTATGAGGGAAGCCGCAGCACAGAATGTGCTTCAATGCAACGATGCAAAGCATGCACTCACAATGCACAACGAACATCTGAATTACTAAGACTCCACATTTTGTGGCCTGTCTTTTCTCACTCACACACAGACCTCAGTTTTATAGTTTTTTTCAGCTGAAAATGAACCCAAATTTCTGACACTTCCTGAAGTTTTCTTTGGCCTGCCTCACCATCACCTCACCATTTTCTCTCGCTTTCTCCTTTTTCCAATCAAGTTACTTGAGTTTCTCAAGGCATCATTTCAGCCCCAATTCAAATAGCTTTATATTTTGTCTTTCCATTATAGCTCGGGTACAGCTGTATTTCTGTAACAGCTACAAGCCGAAAACATGCTTATTAAAGGTGTTTGAGAGGATACAGCAAGTCTATAAATAAAAAAAAGAATAGGGAAATAAAAAAAAAATAGTTTTCAGTTAATGATTGAATGGTCTATAACACACACGCTCACTGCAGGTCACTCAAACTAGTTGAACTAGTGGGATATTTAATAAGCCACACTTCCAGTTCTATCTCCACCTATATTTTGTGTGGAACCCCAGGTTTTGACAGCTTTCCCTAAAATGCATATGCATGGCCAAGTGCATTCTGCATTATACCACTGACACCACAGACACTGCGTGTTTAAGCTCGTCCAACACTTTTTGTACCCAACACCCAGATAGAATATGTCCGAATTGCATCTGAAACCGGCAAAAAAATGCTCAGTACTTTGGGCCCCCTGTGTGCAGGCATCAAGCACAGAGCTGGACTGGCTTGAAGTACCTCTAATACATTCATTCCCTCTCTGCAACTGTCCCACTGCTACACCTCCCAGACACTTTCTGTTGCCCCAGGAAGGACATGACCAGATCCAGGACTGTCACAGGTGTCCCTTCACCCCTATTAGATCAATCGTCAGTCATGATGAGGGGAAATGAAAACAAATTTCTGCCTAATTAGTGACAAAACAAACAGTCCCTCCTTGGGTGGATTGGGAGGGCGAGGTGATGGATCCATTTGGGCGCGGCGCAGCATCTGCGCACATCCGTCCCAATTATAGCCCATCTGCCGCGATGGGAGTCGTCGCCGGCCGGCCGCCCGAGGGGAAATTAGCTGTCTTGTCAGGAGCGCTTATCGGAACATCTGCACGCCCAGGAAGTGCCACATGTTTCGTAGGGGCAGGTACATGCGGAACTTCCTCACCCACTAAAACCCCTATGACAAGCAAGGTCTTCCAGAGGTGCTTCACGAGAGCAAGCAGTAGCTCATACTTGGATGGATTTATGGATGTTGTGTATGGCGGTGTTGCTACATCTTCTGTGAGCAGAAAGAATATTCTAAGCCAGCAACATTTTGTGTATGCAGGGATGTTGTTGTAATCGCTCAAAGATGCAGTTTCTCTGCAGTCTTATCGGGTACAGAGTCTTATGAATGTTTATTTTAGTAGTTCTATTTCAGAAGATTCTAAAAGATTCACAGTTGACAAAGCTGACTATACGATACCCACAGTGTTAGGTTTATTGTATGTCACCTTGCACAAGATGATGCTGATAAAATCTTGACCAATTCTGTGTCAGACTATATGATATCATTTATGTTCATGTGTGCCAGATTATACAAGAAATATTCTGCAACAAAAGGCCGACAGCATAAGATAAAATAATGACATGCTGCTTGGACTCTCATGACCAAAGTATTCTACAGCATCACTGTGGCAAAAATTGTGAAATGTATTATCTGGTTTTAACAAAAAAAAAAAAAAAACACAATGATGTATCAATTGAAAGTTTGAGATCTACATTTCTGACAGAATTTCTCTGCTCAGTTACATGAGCCATGAGTGTGAAACATGTATGGGTTATCTCACAGTGTGTATATACAAGCTCACTGGGCAAAAGAATTAGTCACCTGTGACTGAAATGTACCTAATAGCATGCAATACCTCCACAAGCACAAATAACAGCTGTGATTGGATTTGGCATGGACTGGACAGGTTTCTGGATGTAGGCCACATCAATATTCAGACACTCTTGCATCAAAGAATTATGCAGTTGAACCAGAATTGGTGGATGCCTTCCCTGGCACAATTCTGAAGAGAGTTTCCTGCAGACTGGGATTTTTTGACACTGCTCGTAGACCCATATGACCATATGCTTCTATGCTCCATAATTCCTCTTAAGGTATTAGTTTTGTCATTACTGTTATGCTGATAAGCAGCTAACTGCAGATGTACAAAAGGTGCAGCCTGAGATGAGTTCAGTTTATCGTGATATGACAGACATCAGATTGTAATGAATTAACTAGTTAAAGAGCGGAAAGAGAGTGGACGGAAAATAGTCTTGTGTGGTGAGCCCTTCTAGCCTAACAAGGAGACTAGCCAGCCTTCCGTGTACACTGCCTATGGGGATCCTTGCTCAACCAGCTGCTTCAAGCGATGCTGTGGTCTTGAGTTACAAGATCCAAGCCTCTCAGCTAAAGCTTATAGTGCAAATGGCTTGTAATAGTTGCTAAACTGCAGCTCAGAGAAGCCGCTGTGGGCTTTACATACACTCATCTTTATCATATTAAGCCAGGAAAGCAATATTGACATCTGTATACAGTATATTGTTCATTCCTGTTTTTAGTATTGCACCAAATAAATATTGTAGATTTACTTCAGTTGTTAAATGGGGGCTCCAGAAGGGACCCTTCTGGGGACCATTATTAATGTACAAAAAAGGTTTACTTAAGCAAAAATTCCTAAATACAATATACCTTGTGAGACTAGTGTTAGCTGAACTGCTGTTGAACTAGTTCTGATTCAGCCTGAAACAATAAGATAAGGAATAATATATAGTAGTAAGGAAAATCAAAACTACACAGACTGCTTTAGTTGATAATATTTTAAGCTGTAAAAATATTATGCAAAGTCCATTTATGCAATGTGGAAGCTGTGAATATGAGGGTTACTCTCTCTAGAAGTTGATGATGAAATAATTACTGTCTAGTTACATGATTTTATCCCCAGCTGTAACTGTGACGCACTTCAGTTTCCTAAAAAGGCTGGATATGAGATCCACATCCAGCAGAAGAGATTTCTCCATCAAGTGTCTCCCATTCAGTCACTACTGCCATTCTCTACATAAATTCTGAATCTGGTTTGGTATGCATACTGTTATGCAGAGGCAGCCAGTGTAACCCAAGTCTATTTACGAAGCCCCTGGCTATTAGGGGCATCTGATTATGATGGAATTGAAAAGTAAAACAAAAGTGCAGCATGGTCAGAGAGTCACGTCCCCAAGGCTTAAAGCCAGGGATGGAATCAGAGAGAGAGAGACTGAGAGAGACAGTGAGGGACTGAGAGAGAGAGAGAGAGAGAGAGAGAGAGAGAGAGAGAGAGAG
>CM067476.1:35343202-35362384 GCA_034552555.1 Semaprochilodus insignis
AGAGAGAGAGAGAGAGAGAGAGAGAGAGAGAGAGAGAGAGAGAGAGAGACAGACAGACAGACAGAGAGAGACAGAGAGTGACAGAGAGGGATCAGAGCCCTGTGAGGAAGATGATAAGCAGTCTCAGACAAATATCTCAGTCCTCTCTCTCCAGGAGAATGCCATAGTTTTCCTTCCATGCAATTATTCAAGTCATTTATAAGCAAATGGAAACAATTAAAGCCCCCCATGCTAGCCATTTGTACAGATTACTGTGGCTGCCATTGATCTTTTTCTTGCATAAAAAAATGCACAGGTGAAAAAGCATCCTCTAGCATCCTGTGTATAATTCCCTCCTCTGTTTGTTTGTATATTCCTGTTCAGAGCTCGTTTTTGAAGCCTTCTATTTGGAAGTTTGCCATTAGTGATATATCCAGCAGTAAAGGGGCTGATGTTGCATTCATGCGCATTCAGCCAGGGGGTGGCCAGACTGTGGGAGTTTTCACTCAGCCAGCCCGAGCTGTAAATCTGAGCATTATACGATCCACCCAAAGCACTAGCAGCATCAACAACACAGCTTGCATCATCACACCCCTCTCTAACAGTGTAATACATTCCTACCAGCAGGACTATCCATAAACCACTGCATGCCTGATATACACTGCCCCGTATGGTGCCGTATATCTAAATATACTTTATCTGGCATCTGTTGTTGGACCGTGTGTCAAGCCAGGTAAGAATAAAAACAGGCCACAAAGAACACAGTAGGACAGTCTCTGGGCGTGCACGAGCCTAGCATTAAAAACAGCCAGTATTCACTTTGACAGTTACAATTTTGGTAATTGAGGCAGCTGATTTGATTGTTCTCATCACCATTTATTCTTTTGAACTAGCTAATACAATGCATTCATGTGTCTGTGGCTAACAATAGTGTCTGATTTGCTAGAAGCTAACATGGTGACATGCCTTTTCTATGCATGTTGACTCAAACATGCTCCCTATAGGCTGCTACATTGTCTTCCAAAGTCTCTAAGATTACTACAGTAAACCAAAGAGCATTTAAAGGGGAATTCCAACAAAATGTCTGTTTTAAAGTGAAATGCTCCATTCTAGAGAAACTGAACAATTGTTCCAAGTGGTGATGTCTACAGAGTCTAAAATCTCCCTTATAAAAGATATTCCATGAAATTATGAATGCACTGAGACATTGTCTTAGCATGTGAGTTAATACACTGAGCACGTCAACAATAAAAAATCCAAACTTTTTATAATAAATGTTATTGTTTTATACCACACACGTGCACGTATTGTATTCAAATCTTTCAAATGATGTTTTAATACATAACTATTGTTATCTGCTGACTAACACATTGCAGGAAAAATAACACATACAGTGTGGCCTGTGCAAAAGCTATGGCAAATTTTATATTTAAGTTTTTCGCCTATATGTTGTATTTAAAAGTCTATTTAAGGACTATTATTTCCTTCTTTTTTTTTTCTTTTTAACTATAATCAACATTACACACACACACACACACACACACACACACACACAAACCCTACTCAGAAGACGTCCACTTTAGTGGACAGTAAATAAAATGACTATGTTGTTGTTGTACATAACACAAACATCTTAATCACTGTAAAGAAACCAGATATCGGTGGAATTCCTCTTTAAAGCACGATATTGCAGCGTAGGTAAGAGACTGTGTTACTGTCACTGCAATGACGCTGCCATCAAATACGCACAGTACGCAACACCAGAGTCCCTCATTTAGACTTGAAGATCTGTAGTGAAATTGTCTTTGAAGGTGAGGTTATATAAAATTAATATCCACAGATGTACTCAGAAAATTAGGCCCCAATTAATCATAGCATGAAAAGAGGTATAATTGAAATGAAAATTGACAACGACGTGGAAGATGGAAAGCAAAGACACTGGAAAACCTGGGGAAAATTCATCAGAAAGCTATGCCTTTTCTGTTCTTCTGAGGGCATTTTAATTATTTTTTAGCACTTCGCTGCTATCTTCTTACCTAATGGCCGTACTTCTTCAAAGAGCTTTTATCCCCGAGAACCCGTAACATGTGGGTAGATGAAAGCCTCACAAGCTGACCCTGGACGGTTCTCTCTTACGAGACAGTAACACGATCCACAGGACAATAACTGTCTTATTACATTTGTACTCATGGCAAATTAATGACCTTTGATCTGGCTAGTGCCTCCAGACAAAAGACCATTAATAAAACATTAACGTTATCCCTCAAAGAATGTGAACTTTGGGGCAGAAGATGTCACCATGTACCTGCCGAAGCGTACTTTCGTCATAGACACCAGCACCATTCACTTACTTTAATATGCCAAAACGCTTGGCATTAAGATTTAATTGTCTGGAATGATGTTCTTCCTTTCTTCAAGTGCAGAATAGCATGCTGTCTGTCTGTGTGTGTGTGTGTGTGTGTGTGTGTGTGTGTGTGTGTGTGTGTGTGTGAGTGTGAGAGAGAGAGAGAGAGAGAGAGAGAGAGAGAGAGAGAGAGAGAGAGAGAGCTGAAGTTGAAGAGTTTCAGTTTAATTAATCACATGCAGATCGAGAGAAAAGGGGAGTTTTCTAATCACAAATATAGGAACCAATTAAGATAATTCTGCCTGGATTAAGGGCTCATTGATTTATTTAGATGAATACAGCTTTTGTTTTCTATGGTTCTCATTAGTGGATTAAATGATCCATCTCGGTTGTTTTCCTTTTCAATTCCATCTTAATTTCCCACTCATTACAAATGTATCTGTGTGCCACCTTGGGGCAATGTTTTGAAAAGTTTTGATCTCTATTAATAATTTAAATAATCCTTTCTCAGCCACATATTGATAGATAGATCAACTTTTATTAAAGCTCTGATCAGGCTTGCAATCCATAGGGCTACAACTAACCATAACTTCCATATTCAGTTAATCTGTCGACTTTTTTTATTATTAACTGACTCAGCTAACAATCATGTTCTCATTGAGAGAGAAAACAATCCAGACTGTGACATGACAATCACCCATCTTCTAAACCCTTTTATTCTTCTGGATCATAGGAGGTGCTTAGAGCCTATCCCATCCCTGCGCTCAACAGGCAGAAGGCTGGAAAACCTGGCAACCTGAAAATCCATCATCTAAATATCAGATTGCTTTTGCTGGCATTGCTGCTATATTAATACATAATATATCAATATGTTTCACAAAAATGTCTCTTTTTATCTATATTATTTTATTTTACATAATATGATGTTTTTTTGGGTTTATGTAGCAAAATTCCTTTTTACACTATCATCTTCCACCCTCTCTTTATCCCTTAGAATTAGACAGACTGGTTTTCTTATGTGCACTTAAGACTAAATGTAAATTCAACAGTGCCCACTGGCTCAGTCAAAAGGCAGTTGGCCTGAAACACTGGTTATAACTTCAGTGTTAATCTTTATAATTTAAGTGTGAGGTAAATATAGTTTTCACTAATATGGGGCAAGATTTCTGTGATTTAGGCAGACAGTGTTTTTGGACCCTCACTACTGCTGTAGTGGTTTGAACAGCTTTAGAATCTGTATTTTCTCCTGTTAAACATAGACAGCGCAGCTCACTACTTCTGAAGATTTCACTTCCCTGCTTAGACTAAACAAGCCTTTTCTATATAATGATGCAGCACAGAAAACATCTGATGCATTCAACACGTCCAACTACTGCTCACTATCACATTAAATATGTCGTGTATGTAGGTTTTATACAATGTTTAGTCTGTATCTAGGCTTTATACAGCATTTAGTCTGTAACTAGGCTTTATACAGCCTTTAGTCTGTAACTAGGCTTTATACAGCATTTAGTCTGTATTCCAAGTTATTTGTTCCAGTTTTTGTTGAGCTCCATTTTACTAACAAATGTCATAAATACACACACACACACACACACACGTCTGCAGGCTTCTTCTTGGATTAACACTTGCCATGGCTGGGGCTTTTACAGATCAATATGTCATATGTAGAGCAATTCGCTTAGGCTTCAAGTACTCGCATTTTCGAACAGTATAATTCAGTGTCACTAATTCAGGATAATTCTGTTCACTGCATACATTTCTCTCCTTTTTTAGCTTTTGAAGCTACCTGTCTGACAGTTCTTCCTGGTGGAAATCTTGTAATGCCACAAAAAGGACATATCTCTCATTAAAATTAACATAGTGCAGTAATAAGTTCCCTAGCTGCACACCCGTGTCAGGATCATTTTGTTAATCTCCTCCCTGTGTTCTCTCCTGTGTATGGTGGAACAGCACTGACAGGGTGAAGCAGGTTCAAACTGCACAGGAGCGGCTGCGAGTGACATTTGCTCTCTAATTTCAGCTGTTTGTTTACCAGAGAGTCAGGCTGGGGTTAATGGCTTATCAGTTCTTGTTCAAGACATTTCATTATTTAATACTTGACTGTGACATGTATTGTGCTAATTTGCAGCTTGTTTTTTTCTGTGGGATGTCTTGAAGGGAATAAACAATCTTAGAGGGCTGGTGTACTGTAAAGTCACCTTCATAATTGACAGAGTTCTGTGGAGATCTCAGTCTGAAGTCTCAGGTGATTTCATTTAGTCAGGGTAGAGTTTGCCAAGCCATCACTTAGCAAAGAACATGCAGGATCACATACAGGTGTCAACCAGCCGTTTCTCACAGACATCATAACTAATGTAAAGTTTCGGTTGTGATTCTGAGCTGGTGACTCATTTTCACATGTTTTAAGCTCTGACGTATTACCTTGCTTAGCCCCCTTTTACTAGCATTACGGGGCAAGGAAGTTGCTGTAGGCTCTTTGGGGATCTACAAGGAACTTGCTTCACGAAGAATTGGTCCTATTGTGTTCAGTGCTTTTAAATGTTTCATTAAATAACTGAATACATTAATATTAATTGAATATGTTTTAAAGGTATGGACTGAATAATGCATAATGTAAAATAATGTAAAAGAAGAATACTTAAGTGATTCTGAACATCTTAAATGAGCTTTTACAAATGTTTTATGAAATAAATGACATTGTATAGACACAAGGGCCTTTAAAATGACAGACATTTGTTCAATTTATAACAGTGTTTTTGAAGTATCATTCCAATTATTTGAACTTCTAAGCCTTAGTTATTGTCACCACATGTCAGTTCAGTGTACAGTTTTGAACTAATGATATAATGACATATTGGTATCTGTTTTTAATATAAACCAGAATCTTTCAGAGCCATATTCATACCATGAGAAATATGAAGTCTGCATTTTTATAAACTCTCTTCACTGATGTAACCACAGCACTGCTTCATGGATAATTTTAGCCTGTCTCAGTTGCATAATCCTATTGTTCCACACTCATTTGTCCCGTCCCTCTCTCGATCTCTCTCCCCATAGTCCTCGTGCTCCTGATCCTGACCCTAAAGCGCCACAGAAAGGGCCAACGCATGTCTGAGGATGAGGAGGACATGCGCGACAACGTGATCAAGTACAACGACGAAGGCGGAGGTGAGCAGGACACCCAGGCTTACGACATGAGCGCCCTACGAAGCCTCTATGACTTCCCCGAGGTGAAGAACTCTGAATCAGGCGCCGACCTGCGCTCCCTGCCCCAGTGGATTCAGAACCGGGTGACGGGGGACGGAGGAGCGGCCGACTTCTCCCTCTTCAAAGGCTACATTCGCAAAAAGGTGGAGCAGGCGGACGCAGACCTGTCAGTGCCACCGTACGACTCCTTCCAGACGTACGCTTTTGAAGGCAGTAGCTCTCCAGCGCTGTCTCTCAGCTCCATCCGCACACTGTCCACCACCTCAGAGCAGGACTTCTCATACCTCAGTGACTGGGGGCCACGCTTTAGGCAGCTTGCAGGTTACTATGCCCCAGGACAGCCTGAGGAAGAGGGGTCCTAGCACTTCCCTTTAGCCTATGCTATGTTCTCATTACAGACAAGTCTTGTTCCATAGCCCCCCGTTGTCCAGTCCTGGAACTGCCACTACCTACCACTGTCCTCCACCAGTGCTCTCCTGAGATGATCCTCGGAACCTAGTCAGTCGTAAGGGTCTTAAATATCACCTCCTGGACCCTGTAACAGCCACAAATGGTTTGCCTGTTGGAAATGTCATGATAAAAGGTGGTAGAGCAGCAAAGAATGAACAGGCAGCGGGTGAGGAGTTGGGCAAAGCTCCAGTGAGCTGGCACTTGTCAGAGTGGTACAGGACAGCCGGGCCATGCTGTGCCATATGCACAACTGTCATTGTTTCCTTTCTAAACAGTTTTCTTTTTTGTGCGTGTGCTTTCTTCACTCCTTCGGTGGAGACAGGCAGAAACTAACGACTCACCTGGTGATGAAAAACAAGACAGGAATGGGGAACTTTTACCAAGCCAAGGCAAATTACCCCCAGAAAAAAGGAAACATGTATTTATTAACAAAAAAGAAAGATATTTATGTATTTATTAATTTCTACTTATTTATTTATTTATTCATCCTGGTCAGAAGTACAGAACTCACAAATGGACTTCGAAGAATACTGAAGTGCACTAAAAGATTTGGACATCTCTAAGGTTTGCTGCATTAAGCGACCAATAAAACAGACATCTAAGTGCACTGATGGCCACAGTCACGAAGAAAAAAATAAAAAAATAAAAAAAATTTGTATTTATTTTTTAGAAACCCTTTTGTAAAATATAACCCAACCCTGGGAGAGGGAAGTGATGTGTGTAAGAGACTGTGTGAATGGGGAAAAAAAAAAATATGTGCCAATTCAGTCAGAGGATTGTTTTTGTCCTGCCATACATTTCATGTATTGTGTTGCTTTTGAATTGATTATCTAAGCCATGCGTTGTGGGCAGTGAGATGTGTGTTGAAATTTAATTTCCAATCTGTATTTTTAAAGGTAACGCGAGAGGCAACAAGGTACAGGTAACAATGACAAAAGTTCTCCATTACAGGTTTCTGTCCAATAATGTTCTACATTTTTTCCTGCAATCTGAACCATGTTCACATTCCAGATTTGTGACAGTGTTGATTACATTCTAACTCTGTTTAAAAACCAGATAATTTGGCTTCATCCTATTTATTCCATGGTATTGGTTAAGGATGATGGGTGAGACTGGTTGCTTAGGCCTGGTTACACTGTATTAACCCTGTTCTGAGATTACATTTGTTCTGAGTGAAACCTAGTACCTTGCCTAAAAAGATATGCAGAGAAACACATGCTCAGTTTGCTCAGGCTAGAAAATGACTCCCAGCATTTCATTTACGATGGCAATAGTATCCAGTATGCCAGTATATTTTCAGAAGCCCTCACAGATCCCTGCAGTAAACAAGCCAATCATGAAACTTTTCAGTCATGCTGATTAAGTCAGATTGTAGCTCCATTATATTTCGCCTGTCACTCCGAACTAGCTGTTCTTGACCACACTGTTTTAACAAGCATCAGCTAGCTGAATGTGACAAAATATAATGGAACATGCTGCTCTTGAACACTGTGTCAAAGGAGTATGTACATTACATTTTGCCCATCAGCTTGAAGTGGCTGTTGTGGAGCAAAATGTTTTAACTCTCTCTAAGACCACAAGTAGACTCACTTGCCTCATGTCCTCAGTGTATCCAGGCCTTAAAGCGGAGACACAAAAGTTGTCATCACCTACAACCAATACCGGACTTCATTCTAATGTCAACCCTAACCTGCCTATGTATGGATAAAATGTACAATTGCAATCAATAAATATTTAAGTTTTTTCTAGACACGTTCTTCACTTTCTGGGCAGCGAGATGCAAAATCCACATTCGACAAAGTCACCAGTGTTCCATAATCCAATCCGGTTGCCGGCCCTGCTTTAGCAAACACTGTATACCAGATGTTTTCATTTTACTTTCTCTCGTTTTGCTCTTCCTCACTTGTCATGACCGTCTTTGATGGATGAGCTCCCTTGGCAGCTCCTACTCCATGTAAGCATTCGCTTCTAGTCACTGCCTAAGCAAGGCAATTTTCAATACATGTTTCAAACAAGGCTGACGCATGCGAGAGCAAGAAACGGGTCTAATTGAATCACAGACGTGGACATGAATGACCTCAAAACGCCATGTAGGACTTTTTTTTTTTCAACACGGATGTTTCGGCATCTCATGCAGGCGGCAATGGTAACTGTGCGTAGGTACTGAGTCTAAACCGCATATGTATTATGCATTAATAGAAGCGAAGAGGAGAGGAGAAGACTTGGAATGGAATGTGCCTCGGCCGCAAGACTCCACTGACAGTTGTCCATGAGAGATTGTTACGGTAATTGGGGGAAAGGAGTCCCAAAGCCATAATGAAATCCTCATCAAGCAAATGTCACCGGAGAGGCAGGCGGTGACTAATGCGATGACGGAAGGGGACAGCTACATACTGCTTAAGGGCAGAGGGCATATGGGTCCGTTCATGGTCACTCCATGCTTCCCTCACATTAAACTGTCCCTTCTCGGTCCGGAACTCTCCACTTTTCATTAATGGACCACACTTGTTAATGTATTAATGTGTTACAATAAATCACAGCTCCGGTTTCCTTTTATCCGCCAAGGGCAACCTGGAGACCTTTCCTATTCATTTCTGCTACGGCTATGCAGGCGATGATTGACATTGCTCTTGGGCCCCTTTGCTTCTTCCTTCTTTCTCCTGTGGGCCAGACAGATCACTGAAATTGACTGCTCATAGGGAGAACCAGGGACAATCGGTGGAATATATCAGCACGAAAAGCGACATCTTAATAGAACCGAACAGCTTTACAACCTGACGAGAAGGCAACACACGCAAATAAACACTATTATCTGTATTTATGATCAGCTACACTATACACAGAAAATGAAACAGTAGATTTACATTATTTATATGGAAAATGTTCATGGTTTATCATATGCTTCTTTCTCCAACTTTGAACTATATTCAGTAGCTTAATGAGGAAACAAAACTTGTCAATTAAAAGTCCCTCTCAAAATACTTCCCAGGCAAGCATCTAATTAATATTCTGAAAAACACGAGGGAAACACCGAAGTCAAGCCATCGTGACAAGGTGACATCAGCCAAAGAAGCTGTTGGTAATCAGTTACTGGTCTATCAGCATATCTCTATGCTGTCTCCAGTCGGCTTATGGTAAGAAATGCAGCCTCTCGGCTGTCAAAGCTTCACATTTTAATGCCTCCTTTCATTGAACACTTTTTGAGTCCTGGCTGCACAGCGACAATGACAATGCACGACACACACCATAATTAACAGGTAAGAAATCCTCTTTGCGCTAAAACGAAGGATCAAAGAAGCCAATTTGCACCTGGGCCTTCTAAAGTCATGCCTGGAGGCACCTTGCACATGGCATAACTAACGGCAGTACAGATGAGAACACTGTATTGGGGTGCTCTGATACCCGATCACATCTTTATTGGACATCATTTATGCAATTTAAGACGCATTTAGACTTCAGGATAGCTACGATATCACAAAAAGTACCCAAACCATTAGTCTGTATTAGGTCCCGTTTACCCTTGACATTAAAATGCGTTCTGTAATTTTTATGTTGGATACTGGACACGTGTTCAACAAGTTATTTGTAGGCATCCAAATGTGTTTCAAACAGGCTAACAAACAAGCTGAAAAGCCATTTGCTGCCAATCCCGTACTCGGGCCAAGCATCAGGGGGTCATTTAATGGGGCAATGCCCCACCAACCCCTCACCTAGGCCCAGTGTCAGAGGCTCGTTTAATGGGGCAGTGCTCCAATTATCTTTCACCCAGGCCTGGCATAAGGCGGTCATTTAATGAGGCAATGCCTCACCAACCCCTCACCCGGGCCTAGCGTCTGGGGCAACCCCTCATCCAGGCCCAGCGTCAGGAGGTCATTTAATGGGCCGATGCAGCAACAACCAACTGTCAAACCCTACGAAATCCACTGTTATATATAAGCAAAGGGTGCAATGACTTATACAGGAGGATTTGCAAGTATCACTTCGTACTAGCTGCATTTTGGGGATGGACTCTGTATGTTGTAGCGAGATAAACAGCAGACATATTCTGAATGTGATCAGGTGTAAAAGATGCTCTGCTTCTCTCCTGAATGTGAGACTGATCTACTGCAGATGAACATCCTTTTGTCCTCTCAGTGTTTTTTGCACTTTACTTTTTCCTGCTTGCCGATCAAAATAGTGGATTTTTGTTTTTTTGTTGTTTTTTTTGGATTCCCACCTCATGAATTAGTTATGACACCAAGCCTGCCTTCACCACCACTGGCTATGATTTTAACCCATGTTTTTCTTTAACTGCTTCAGTTGTGGCTTCTCTGCAAATGCCTGAAACGATCTGTACGACAACTGCAAAAGGTGTCAAAGCATTGCATATAATCATAGACTATAAGCTCTGCCTGCACTGCTCCATCATCGCAACAGCCAGATTTTAAAACGTGAACACTGAAATAAGATCCAATTAATATTTGGATATTGAAGCTACATTTGATACATTTGTATTGTCTAACAGATGACTGGACCACCACGACTGGATGACTATGATCAGATATTAATGCCAGTTTCTTTCGTTGCAACTGTTAGGAAGTTAGATAACCTTTACAGTCTAATGAGTAACTGTAGCTTTTGTCAAAATTAGGACATTTAGAATGTGTTATTAATTTCAAATGTTATTTAATTTGTATGCAAGCCAATAGCCACATAGTTTGGATAGATCAGATGATTGATGTGTGTGTGTGTGTGTGTGTGTGTGTGTGTGTGTGTGTGTGTGTGTGTAAAATATGTAACCAGGCTAATGTTAACATGGTTGCAAAATAATCGCTGTTTCCAACATGCCTAACATACATAGCCTAGCTCAATAGTGTAGCAGTTAAACTGGAACTCACATGGTACTGCTTTTTCAGTATTTAAGGTTTGTCCAATCTGGCAACAACTGCCGCAGAACATCTGCATATATGGGCAGAGCATGAACAGGTCCATTTGATACACAGCAATAGTGAGCAACCAAGCAAATTTTGTTGTTTACGTTACATTTTTTGGCACTGAGCCCCAAAAGATCCTACTCATACGCCATAACGTGTCTGCATTGGCCTGAATCATTCACTGCAACCACCGTGATAGAGATCATTCTCCACAAATCAACTGACTTCATTTCACAAGCTCAATATACTACCTTGCTTTGTCTCACTGCACGTATCATAGCCTACCAGTTGCCAAAAATCCACGTTATCGGAGCGTTTCTCAGCATCTGCATGTGCTTATCCACGTCGCTCAGACTGAAGCCCTGCTTAAGTGACAGCTGTGCTGCTACAGACACACCGTAGGCTAATCGAGACATGAAACACTGAGTTTCCTTCGCTATGCTTTAACTGAGACGTAGGGGGGAGGTCGAATCATGTGGAGTTGCTGGTAATCTGCGTTGGAAAAAAAACAAACAGCTGGAATTGTCTTCCCCCCCAGCCCCCGTTCCCCCCACCACATTCGAGTGAAGTGTAGTACTTCCCCCATGCTGGGCTTATTTCACACTTCACCGTGTTCTCCATCAGCACCACTATAAATAGATAAGACGGGACTTTTCGCTCTTTCCTCAATCAAGCGGTACGGCTGGTGGGTCGCATGCTTTTGTGACACGGCATTTTTAAACACAACATCAAAGACGATGAGGTCAATGTGATGTAGATGACAGACAAAAAAACTTCTCCCATGCTTTAATCAATTGCTGTGAAGAAAGAAAACAAACTGCAGCATTTCAGAAGGTCTAGAAAACATGTTATCGGCCCAATCAGTGTTGCATAAACTGTGCTTAATTTGTTTATGACCGCTGTTACGGATATAAAATAGTTTTGGGAATCATAACCCTGGTGGACAAAAACATGCCAGTAATGCTTCACTGAATATATTGGGCGTTAACTAATCTCAGTCCAAATCAGACACTTCCAAAATGGTTTATTCATTATTTATGAAGCTTTTTTCATCATGGCCCAAATTAGCACATAACTGGTGGTCTTATGTAAAATCATTAATAACACTGATAGTTGTAATAATGCTCTAGAGACATGTCAAGACCTTTTTAGGCAAAACACAGGTTAATTTATCATCTAAATTCACATCTTTTGAATATAACATGGACAGACAGACATTTGATTTATTTGATTTAACCCAAGTTCTAGGTAGTGTTATGTGACTTCGTGTGTTTATTGCTTTAAAGTTAAAAAAAAAAAAAAACAGATGTCCGCAGTTTTAGTCATCACTAATTATGCGTATGTAAAAATAGTTTTATGTGCATAAAAATTAAACACAAATAAATAAGCATTTTGAATACCAAAAAGACTGATACTGAACTAAAATGTCAGTATTGTGTTCCATACAAGAATTTTAAAATTCTTAATTCTTAATAAAACAGCACTTTAAAATATGGAACATAAACTGTAATAAACTTGACCTTATCTGGGACCTACCACATTCAAAGGCTTCCAATTACATACTAATGAATTTAGATAATAATTTATGTTCAGTAATTTGAGCATTGGAGTTATTATAGTTATTAAGTTTTAAAGTGTACATTGTTACAAATTAATAATGAAATTATTAAGTTCACATAAAAGACTTCCAGTTATGTACCAATACAGACAAGGATGTGCACAAGGCTGAGCTAAAGTTGCCTGAACAACAAACGTGTTTGCCCACTTTGGTTGAGCTGCCCCTCTGGAGGTTAATAATAATAATAATAATAATAATCATTATCATTATTGTTATTATTAGTATTAGTATTATTATTATTATTATAATCATCATCATCATCATCATCATCAGTTGCTGCTATGGCAAAATCACTTTATCAACTAAACTCTACATTCTCATAGACAAAAACAATAAAATCATGTGTCGTGTGATACTGTACCACTTTCCACCATGGGAGATGTTTAACGAGAAATAGTATAACCAGTGGGAAAATCTTCATAAATGCTTCAGAGCAATGTGCAGTTCACATCCAGCTCATAGTTATTTTGTGTTATAAGATAATCTGAAATATGTAAGTGGTTCAAATATAATGCAGGGTTTTTGTGTAATTTTAATTTTGGCCATTTACAGAAAGCAATGCCCTCGAAAAGGAGGAAAATTAAAGCAGACAGAGAAAAGCTACAAGTGTCTAACTTGGCCTTTACTAAGCAATTAACAAGAGCTTAATTAACCCCCAGTATGTGTGGTATATGTCCTTAAATGTAGATGCGGAATATTTTAAATCATCATGAACATTTTCTGTGTTACTGTTTTCAGTCTATTAATCCTCATTTCCCAGCTGTAATTTTCTTTCAATACCAACATCTGGCAGGAAGCAAGCTGCAGACGTCTCCTCTTTGAGAGGGGCTCGGAATGTTTTAGCCCCACAGTGCTGCCTGTGTCTCAGCACACTTGGAGGAGAGTACTAAGCTGTGTGGCTTATGCGGATGCCCAAATCCCTGCCTGTGTCTGAGTCTGCGTGTGTTCCTTTTCTGGATTTTCCTGGCTGAGAATCTGCATGAGCTGCACTGAACACCTCTGCTAGCTAAACAAAGTCCCAGTGATATCTCTTTAATGAGTTTTCTTTTAAACTAGAAGTGCAATTTGTGTACCAGACATCCTGCTTTCCAGCACTGTGGAGGTTTGGTGCAGTGGATTTCGGGGAGGACATAATTAGATACAGCAAAATAATGTAAACCTTAAAAGAATACTGAAAACCTACTGACTCACAGACTTGCTTACAACAGAAGCTATAGGGCTAGAGGCTACTGAATTCAAACCTACTTAAACCTCAAACTTCTGCAATCTTAACTATATGGGTCTTATGAATAGAGAATGTCTTACCAAAGCTGAAAATTTATTGCCAATGTTGATCAGTCAAGTCTGTTTAACCACTATGCCGGCAACTTATTACCATAAATTCCCTCACACTGAAACTAGTTCCATCTACGACCAAATTTATTATAAAGCTTAATTTTCAAGCATTTTTGACCTTAATAACTATTCTGCAAAACACCTTTCATGTCAATATTTCCTGACAGATTTCAGTAATTTGGACCTGTTTACATGCACCAATCAGATTGAAGTCAATATGATTACAGATTAAGACTGAGGTGTTTACATGCGCACCACAGTGTAATCAGATCCACAATGACATGCATGGATAGAGCACCACGAGCATCAGTCAGAGTGAGATCAGCCTTAAATGCTGCAGCTTGTTCAGGCACCAGGAGAATACCTTAATTCTTTACTTGGATCCTCATTAGCTTTCACCATGTCTGTTGCTCGCAACCTATAAGGCTTTTTTTGTAGCTTATATCATCTGAAATGCTGAGTTCAGGCGCAACCTAAGTAAAGGATCTTCCACTAACTGAGCTGTATGTGATCCTAGTAAGCCTGCTCCAGCTGAGCACAGTGGCTATGATGCTTCAATAGGTCAGTAAAATATGCCATTAAGAACTTTAAAAGTCATAAGCAGACCTAGTTGTGAAAGACCAAAGTAATATACTCAGACGAATATACTCAAAGTAATATACTTTCATTTCCTGCTGAGCACATGGGCTGCCAGATTTGGAACTGGAGTCTATTGAGAGCAAGTTCAGTAAGCTTTCAGCTCTTTTCTGAATACAAGGAAAACTGTCAACAATTATTGTCCCTCAAAAAAAAAAGACACTTTGAATGCGATGATCTGTTCTAATGGATCTAAATAAGGATGTTTATTTCTGAAAGCTTCATTTTAATGACAGCGATATGGTCTCACACAAATGTTTCATAACTGATTTTGGAACACAATGAAGAGAATTACATCATGTAGTGTTATAAATGCCCCCCTGAAGCCCACCAGCACTGCACAGTTTTTTATTAGGAAGCAGATATTGTTTTGATGAAAGATGACAAGAAGCACAAATCTTTCCAAAGCCTTCACAAAACACAAGTGAACGTTACTTCGGCATCCAGCGATTCTGGTCGTGATTAATAAGTGAGCCAATATACGTGTGCAGATACAGCACTGATGTTTTTGTAGGCAATTTCAGAATTACATTTATGAGAGAGAGGAGTCTGCAGCTTACCATTTAATATTTCCTTACTCTTTTTTACACCATCAGTGATATTAATGCGCTTTTGGTCGCAACGAAATGCACCATTACCGCTAGCAAATTACACAGGCCAGAGCCACAGCAGATCACTCTTTAATAATAATGAAAATAACATTGATGCACTTTTATTACCACAGGACAGATTACGGTGACGAGAATTAGGCACTCAGATTGGAGGCTGTGATTTTTGGAATTACCTGGCAACATGCAGGCTTTGAACTCAGTCCTCATAAACTCATAACTACAATCAGAGACAGACAGAGAAAATCATCCTGCTTACACGATGTCTGTGTGCACCAATCAGCTGGGCGCATGTACAAAATCTGTGTCTCTGCATCGGGTAGATTACCGCAAATTACAAAGTGAGGAGACAGAATCCATCTTCTCCACAGAACTACAGAAACTAGGGCATCTGCTTCTGACCACTGAATAGGCATTAGATAGAGGAGTGAAAGAGACATTCGATTTTTTAGAAATGCTTTAGATGAATGTGCTGATATTTAAGAATCTACTGTTTTATGCAAAAGTTTGGGATAATTTATTTTCTGTTGATTAAGTTTCTAAGTCAAAATTAGTGAACACAACCGTTTAATCCACAATTACAGTTTATTTGTTGAATTCAACCAATGGCAGACATAAAACGTGGCCTGGCCAAATGCTTTTCTGTTTTCTATTTTATTTGACAACAAATAAACAGAAATTCTGAACTATAATTTATGGATAAAAGTTCCCTGTCCACAAGCAACAACTATATATAAAATGTACTATGTATAAAACTACACTGGAAAAAATAAAATACATAAATAAATCATTTGGAGAATGTTGAGAATTCTTATTTTTCTGTAAAGGTTGAGCTTAATCAGAATCAGACAAAAGCTGGGATGGTGTTTAAAAAAAAAGTGATTTATAATATTTACTTGACTTGGATTTCACAGCAGACGAGATATTTCATATTTTGTCTGATCAACTTAATTTCATATGTATACATGCATCCGTGCCATTCAGGCCACCAGTTTGCCAACAAATGCAACAATTATAGGAAATTTGTGACTCAACAACTGTCTCAAATAAGGACAGGAAGAGATTTGGATATTTCATCATCTACAATACATAATGCGGTTACACAGTCAAGGCTCAATAACTGCTCTCTGACCTTCAGTCACATAACCGCAAAGGCTCAGGATTACTTACAAACATTTGTTAAGCACTAAATACATAAGTTACATTCACAAATAGGAGTTGAAACTCTAGTATGCCAAAAGGAAGCCTTATGTTAATCATGTTCAGTAGTGCCGCCGACTTCTCCGGGCTTGGAGGCATCTGGGAGTCCAACGGACAGCGAGCAAATCATTTCAGCTTCATTTTTTGGCAGATATGCGTCGTGCCCTCCGAACCGAAGATGGACCAAAAACCTGATATGTTTTCCACAACCTTTTAGGGAGAATATAAAAATGCAGTTGTCATCTCTAGTTTTTAGATAAAACCTTTGATTCCGTTTACAGTGTAGAGAGTCTATATGACAGTCAGGCTGTATAAACCATAAAAATCCATCTCAATTCCTATTTGCCTTTGTCTTGTCGTGGTTTCTTCAAGCAGCTTCTCAAAGGCTAAATAGGATAATAGCAAGAAGATGTTAACCAACAGTGTGAGCAGGACTGTCTGTTTACCCACAGTGACCCTCCTCACCGCATGATATGCTTCATTCATGTTTGCTGACAGCTTGGACTTCGTGCTTCACTTCCTCCCCAGAGGAACTGTGGGAAATGCCAAAGGCCATCCCTTTGACGTCCTCTCTGCTGTGGCAATTTATGCAAAGGATGCTGGGAGCTTCATGCATGGCGCGCTCAGCCTCCAAACAGCCAGTGATGCGTTACAGTGTATAGCCAAGGCTGGAGCCAGCAGCAGGACAGGCTAGGCTAACAAGTGCCCTAGGTCAGTTACTGGCGCTAGTTATGGAATTTAGAAAAAGCTTTGGGTAGAAGCCATCTCACCAGCATTCTGAGATTCAGCTTCATCATCCACAATGAACTTCCAGAAGATGTTTGGTCTAATGAATAACTCTTCATGGTACCCCAAGGGTTAGAGTGCACACTATGGTAATGGTAGAAATGCAGACAGTGTCAACAGTCTGAGCACACACATACTGGCATCAGTAATACAGGTATAACACAACAACGTTCTCTGTCTCTGTAAGTGCTTAGTCCTCATATGGGCTTTCCTTAATCTGAGCTGAACTGGCTAATAAACCAGAAGTTGCTCTGGTCCCCAATAGAAATATTTTTATGAAGAGTTTGTTTTATAGAGCTGTACATCCATCTGTAACAATATGGGGAAATAATATGGGGAAAAGAATAACTGCTGATGTAAAACAGTAACAGTAATTAAGGTAGTATTAATCATAATAACGAACTGATATTCCTGTGTATGTGTACATTAATGAAAGTGATCTATAATGTACTATAACGTACAAAACCTTAAAAATTCTGAATGTTGCTGCCATTTAAAAACTTACAAGAACAACTTCAGACCTCTGTATAAAACTAGTACATTGGCAGATATCTGTATAAAATGATTCAAATATACTAGTTCTGTTCCTTCAACTTCACAAGCTTATATAATTACAAATAATTAGTGAAACTAAACAGTAATTAAAAAAGGTAGGAAAAACAGGAGATTCTGTGATTTTTAAAATGGTTCCAAGAAGATATTTTATAACTAAAAGATAATTATAGTATTTAATTAGATTAGTGTAGTGTCTAATTAGTATCTGCACTGTATTCTTCTTGTATATAAAACTGTACATACACTGATCAGGCATAAAATCATGATCTTTATTTTATCAGCTCTACTTACAACACAGGTGCACCTTGTAGTTCTACAAGTACAGACTGTAGTCCATCTGTTTATCTGCATACTTTGTTCATCAGTGGTTACAGGACGCTGCAGGCTGGATAGTTTTGGTTGGTGGATGATTCTCAGTCCAGCAGTGACACTGAAGTGTCCAGCAGCACTGCTGTGTCTGATCCGCTCACACCAGCACAACACACACTAACACCCCACCACCACTTCACTGTCACTGCAGTGCTGAGAATGATCCACCACCCACATAATACCTGCTTTGTGGTGGTCATGCGGGGGTCCTGTCCATTGATCAAATGAGGTGATGATGTTGATGTAATGCTAAAACAAATAAAGCTGTAACAACTGAGAGTGACAGATGCACACTATTATGGTGTCTTCGGTGTCATGGTATAGATCTATAACACAAGTAATGTGCAGGTTGTTTACCACAGATCAAAACTTTCTGTGTGTACATGTATTTTTTTTTTTGTGTGTACATCATGAATTATGTATTCACAGTTGGTTACATTATAAACACATTTGCAGAAAATACCTAATCAGAGCGCAAGAAAAGAAAAACAAATCTGGCACGACATTCATCTCACTTTTCAGACATGCATCAGCCCCTATCACATAGTTGTCAAAAGCACTTTAAAGCAGTGAATGATCTCGACATCATCAGTCAGTTTTGTGCTTCTCATGAATCTCACTTGTCAGATTAAAGGTTATGATATAAAGGATGTCACATCATTACCAAACGCTGTGTTTTATTACTTGACGTAAATTCCTCCACCTTGACTCGCAATACGCACTTTCCTTTCTTTCTGTCTGGCTACAGCACGTACAAGTGCCCGTGTGTTAATGAAAAACTCCTGGGACGATACTCTTCAAACAAAACCCGTATCCAGAAGAGTGCGATGGTTTAATTCAGCCTGCTCACATGATGAAAATTCATAAGCGCTCAAATGAATGCGGATCCCCTTAATCCAGCACATCCGCGCTCAAGTGCCGAAACCATATCAAAGTCCAATAATTGGACATAGGCCGATATTTTGAATCATAATAAGCAGAATCTAATAGTGTTTTTGTTTTTCTTTATTTATTTAGGAAGTGGGGTTAGCAAGCGAGCCCTGTTGCTATTATAATGGACTCACACAAACGATGGAGCAGACAGAATTGCTGAGAAAGTTCCGGATCTGTGACAGGGTGCCCGACTCGTTCATATGCCTATCAGTTTACTGGGAGTGTGTATGTCTGTTTGTGTGTGGG
>CM067476.1:35363330-35400640 GCA_034552555.1 Semaprochilodus insignis
GCGCTGAAATAATTATTCCTCGTTTATCGGCAGGCATATTAAGTGACTGTACTTATCTTTAAATAAAAACAATCTTAGCTGTAAACGAATAAATTATAAATTGTAATTTAGGATCTAAAATAATGGAATTATAATAAAACAAACGTCTTCGGTCCGTTTTTCCTTCACCGCAAACAGCCATTATGTCTAAAACGAAAGTCAACTCACTGATTTGAAGCAGTGTTCCATGTCTGTCTAAATGACGAGCAGAATTAGCTTTAATTTGTTCAGATTCTCTTCTTCAAAAGCTCCTCCAGACATTTTCTGAGACATCGTTCCACCCGTGTTTCTCAGCTTCACAGCTTTAGCTTCCTTCAACGGTGAACCGCCAGCGCACGTTGTCACGTGGATTTAATTTTTTAGCAAGCATGCGTCATAGCCCAGTTAGAACTTAAATATATATTTATTATTCCCCTTTTAATAATTATTAAAATGTCTTTTTAAATTCTTAAAGTTCTTGTGCATTTTTGTAAGCTTTTGTCTGTTTTACGAAAAAAAAAAAAAAAAAAAGGTCACTGTTGTCAGTCGACTTGAAGGTTCTCAGTCGACTTAAAGGTCCTCCGACTGACGATTCGACTCGTCGACTTCTAGAGGGCAGCCCTAGCAAAACCTAGCATTAAAGGTTTCAGACGTCTGGGTCCTATCACCATCACTGTGAACAATTCTGATTCCAGAACAGAGCATTTAATATCAAATCACTCTAAATTACTTTGCTTATATCACACCATTGTACCATTATTTGCAGGAAGTTGGAACAAAAAGGTGAAATTAATTGTTTAGAGTCTTGTTTTCGAGAGGTCAGTGTAAAGAACTGTGCATGATAGATTTATTGACACTTAAATGACACAAATTTGAAGAATCATAGTAGTAAATGTAACAGTCGATGAAAAGTAGAGCTTCCCAACATTCTTGGCAGTTTTGCTAGTTTCTTTGAGAACAACTGTCTTTCAATGCAGTTGGGTCGCATAATTTTATTATTACGGTAAAGGTTCAGCTTAAGGGGGAGGAAATCTATTCTATTCTATTCTACTCTACTCTACTCTACTCTACTCTATATTTATTATGTATTGAGTATGTTAGAGTATGATGTTAAGGCAGTCGTAGGCTGGAGGTTAGGGAAACAGCCTTGTGACAGGAAGGTTGCTGGTGTTGATCCCTTGAACTGACAGGACATGACTGAAGTGCTTTGGGCACTTGAGCACTTAACCCCCAACTGCCCTTCGGGTGCCGTGAACAGGGCTGCCCCTTGCTCCGGGCAGGTGTTCTCACTGCCCCCTAGTGTGTGTGTGTGTGTGGGTGGTTGGTTGGTTTACTGCACGGATGGGTTAAATGCAGAGGTCAAATTCCTCTGTGTGCAAGCACAAATGGTCAATGTGTGGTTCTTCCTCTTCTCCTTTAACCTGAACTGGCAAAGGAAAAACTAGTTTTTGCAGTGAAGCGCAGAAATCAATCAAGTTACTTTTTTTTGGAGTTTGTTTCATTTGATTAGTTTAAGTTTTTTTAAGTTGCCTCAAAAATCATACTTTAAATGTTAAATTACAGTGAGAAATTTTGATCATCCGCTGTAAATATTCCTGTAACCATTTTTTCCTTTTAGCAGTTTAGGCATCTGAAACAATAAACACAAACATTATGAATACTATGAATCAAGACAGGAAATAGAATATAGTATATAGTACCGAGGGGGACATGTGCCCTCCAATATTCAGATATGACACCTCTATCAAAGTACTCACAGAAAAAACAAATTTAAACATTCTTTTTTGCTAGCTTGTGTTATCTCAGTGTTCCCATCAGTTTTTGGGGAAAAGGTAACATTAACACCAATATATCATTTGGCACTACAAGTTGTAATTGTGGAAATAACTAATATTCTGCTAAAAAGTGTCAGCAATTGTAACAGTTTTGGTGTAAATGCGCCAACTAGGAGTGCTAATCAATCAACCATCACTAACATCAGCTATCACAGCTAAGCTACCTGGAAAGTAAATTAGCCAGACATTCACATAGTGACCAACAATGACCATGGGCACATTCAACTAAAGCTAATGTTGAAGTCTCAGTAAAGTATGGATCGTAGCCAACGACACGGAGAAGAGTACCCCCTCCTCCCCAGTAGATTTGGTCCTTCCTAATGTTCAATTCACGGCTACAGCTTTGCAACGAACAGTGATTTTATGTGCTCCGATTTTATAGCCACTTCATTAGGTAGACCATTTTATCAGCTCCACTTACATATAGGAGATAGTAGTTCTACAATTACAGACTGTAGTCCATCTGTCTCTCCACATACTTTGTTAGCCCCCTTTCTAGCATGAGTAATAAAGCCACGGGTTGATTGGCATGGGTAACTGCAATTGAGATGGCTAGCTTTAAGCTAGATTCGGTCCTCCCCAATGTTTAATTAATGGCTACAGCCTTGCAATGAACAATGATTTTATGTACACCAACAGGACACTTCATTAGGTACACCTCCTTGTACCTTCACTCATTGTCCATATCATCAGGTCCACTTAATGGAGCAGTTTATAATTCTACAATAACAGACTGTAGTTCATCTGTTTCTCTGCCCCCTTTCTAGCCTGAGTAATAAAGCTACCGGTTGAGTAAGCTACTGGATGAGTGGCATGGGTGACTGCACTTGAGATGCCTGGCTTTAAGCTACACTTCAGAGTTTTTCCTTATGAGGATCAAATTGAAGTGAACAGGGCATACATTATACACTTCTAAGTAAATGCTAGTTGATTGCTAAAAAGTGCTACTTGTGTTTAAATTAAATCACCCTTTAGCGGGGCTCCTTGTTATCACACATGCATATCTCAGCATTACAAAGTCGTAATAGTACATCGGCTACATGCTATCAAGAATTACATGAGGCAGTGTTCTGATTTCATGATACTCCGCACAACCCATAACTGAGCTCTGGATGCTAACGGCCACCTGATTTTTTGTGCTTCACTCAGCAGCAGAACCTGTGATACCTGCGAACATTCCCCTTTGCGGAAGTGTCTCTGGAGAGCTGGCTCTAGGAAAGCATTATGGTATTTCTGCTATTTTGAGCTAAGGTCTTGAGAAGCCACTCTGGGAATAAAACATGGCTCTCTCAAGCATTGATGGACCAATTTGTACCGTTCTCGCTCTATTCATTTCCAGTGAGCTTTTTTTTCTTTAACTTTTTTTTTTTTTTTTTTAAAGTCAGCTAAAACGGCAGTGGAATTCTCCTTTAAGAATCGTGAGCACCTACAATCCATGAGCCACCAGACAGCTTCATGGCCTGCTGCCAGGGTATTTTTAGCGTTCTGAGATGAGTTCACTGTTTTTAAAGCTCTACAAAAGCTCTAATTCACAGAAATCATATTTGAAAGTTCAGGATCGTCTACTGTAAGAGCTTTGACCTTGAACTGAAATTGAATTGAGTTGAAAGAACTCACCAATTCCTCTTGTCCTCTAGGCACAAATCTTCGACAGCATTCAATCATTCTAAAGACTCAAGCAAAGGAACCCATCAATGCGCTTCTACAAGATCCTCATTAGTACCCCTACTATACACTGCCACATGTTCCTAAAGCCGTTTCCTTTTCAATCAGATTTGATTCCCTCCCCATTCTAATGTTTCTATTAACAGAGATGTAACAAATAACAGAATAATTAGACGTGATTCCAGGTTGAGATCAAATATGAGCATGATAATAGAAATGTAATTAGTTATATCTTCAAGAAAGGGAGTGGGGGGGATGTGGCCAAGTTATCGACATTGTAATTTCAGTTTTCCTACTGTTCCGATTAGACGAATTGTCACGTTGTAAATCCAATCGGTGGCCTGAATGAGGCTTTGTGGCCCCACTAAATAGAATAATTTGAGCCTGCTATCTTGGTATTTGAACGTGCAGGAATTAGAGGGGTTTATTGGTGCTGCGTAATTACATTTTATTGTTTCTCGAGCTCACCTCTGTTCTCCTTCCTCTGTTCGTCACGCTCTCCACCATCATCCTCCCTGCAAGAAGGTTCTTATTGTGCCACCCGCCCCATACAGTAAATTTGATATCCTTTCATTATGCAAATTATTTTCATTTGAGCCAAAAACTGGAGGGTCGGGGAACAAAGGCAGATGAAAAGGACACTGGAGGGTGTGGAATTGGATGGTGGAACGAGGCTCTCGTTTGACTGATCTTTTTCTGGCATGGATCAAACCAAAGGCTTCTTTTTGTTCTCAATGTCAAATTGCTTACACATCCAAGAGACATTTGGGTGCAATCAGTACTGACACCCATTTCCTCTCCAGCAAATCCGTGTTGTCATATTCAACTATGCAAAAATTCTCTCTACCTCTTCACCTCCTGACAGTAAGCTGTCAATCATAGAAATATCAGACGAATCATTTCTTGATCTGAAACATCTGACCTGGGAAATTATATGCGTCTCACATTTCAGATCAGATTAACTGAACTGGTGGCAGGCATCGTAGGACAGGGTTATTGCACGAAAAGCCGGGCTCCTTCAGAGCATGGTCACAGCCGTGTGTCATTTAAGGGTTCGACTGCTGGCTAGCCGTCTCAGCGTGACTACCCATAGTGCACCCCTCCCGCTGCCCCAGCCCCCTCGCCCCAACCACAACACGCTCCCACTTCCTCCCTCACTCTCACACGAACGCACGCACATACACCAAATTCAGACTCGCCGTCGGCAAGGTTAGTATTTGCCTCTCTGATATCCTCTGTGTCTTTTATTGGAAATAATGAGGATGTCACTTCCTCCCTCAATAGGGAGGGTCTGAACCACAATGCCTCCAGAACAGACAATCGGGGATTTTCTATAATGAAGGAATAACAGAGGGGAGGTTTGATTTGTTTAGAGTCTTGGAGCTTTGGGCTTTTAACGAAGGCTTGTCAAATGGAAATGTGTGCCTGAAAGTTTTGAGGTCATTTGTGGCGAAGAAACTGCAGCCATCTTCTCTCCTCCCCCCCAAACTCTAACAGAACAAGTCTAAACTATAAATACACAAGCTGGCTTGTTAAGGAGGAAATGCCTAGACTGTGATTTCACCATGTTTCTGCACTTTTATTATTAGTAATTATAATGATCTAACCTCCTTTCTCTGGCTCATTTCATATCTAGTGTGCCAAAACAATAACCGCAGATGCATTTTAGTAAGTCATGTTCACGCTAATGTTTACATAGTTGTATTTCATGTACAGCTATTTGTAAGCTACATTTCTATGAGGAACTTTAACCCTTAGAACCTAAGGCCGAAGCACAGAGATGGGACAAACATGATTGTTTGAATGCTATCCTCCTATTAACTCTCGGGCATTTCACATGTCATTTCTGTTTAGAATGCCGTAACAGTGACATTGTAATGATAAACTGTGACGAAGTGCGTCTTAGAGAAGTCACAATTCCATGGGCATCCCTCCACAATGCATAATAAAATTGATGTTCTGCTCATTACAACAACGTTTGAGCATCGAAGTTTACAAATAACCGTAATCAATCTTTCCAGCATGTTCATTAGTAAACTGTTCACCAACATACAGCCATCATCTTTCTTTATTCAAATATTGTTCAAAATATTGCAAGAATACAGAAACGTATTTACCTTATACTGTTATTGCCATGAGAGCCTCGGGACTTGGATACGAAAACCTTGAAAGCTTTATAAATTTAGCTTTTTTTTTTAATTTTTAATATATTTTCTATCCTCTAGAATTTATGCAGAGGACTAAAACTCAGATAGCCGTCACAGCTAGCCTGGAATATTTAACTCATTTTAAAAGTGGGGGATTTTTAGATTTTATGTTTATTTTTTCTTAACATGTTAAACTCAGCAAATAAATACTGTGGATAAAATCTACAGATAAATCAACAAGGCATGTTATTTTACCAGGAGTGTTCAAATATTTGCATAGAACTGTATAATACCTGAAATCAACAGACAGTGGAAAATTAAGCTGAATTATTATCCGATATGAAGATGAACTGGAACAGATCAAGTCTGGCAGAACAAAGCCACTATTACCAAAAACAATGACAATGAACAATAAGAGAAAGAGCCATATGTCAGTGTGATTTTACAACTAAAACAACAACTAAACATATGGCTTCAAACAACCAAACATCAATTACATCTTCTCTTTAGCCAGGCTATTATTATTTTTTTATACCAGTAGGAGAAGCGCAAATACACACACACACACAAACACACACACACACACACACACACACACACACACACACACACACACACTTTTGAAAACCCGTATCTTTTACAATATTCAACTTTAAGAATTTGACAACTAGATTTTAAAGCAGTAAAATGTCAATTGAACGAGTGAGCAGTATTTTAATTCTATAGTCACTTTTACAACACACAAACTCTACTTTTCACTTGTGAATCAATATCTGAACTTTATTTACTATTAATTACTCATTACAGTTAACCACATCTGACATAACATTAAAGTCTAAGCTTAGTTTTCAGAATTAGGTCTGGATTTTAGGGGAAAGACTTACTTGCATCTGAAGGCTTTAACTTTGACTTGTAAACCAAAGCCACAAATTGTTTAATGAGGCAAATATGTTTTTACAGAGTTTACGGAGACATTTTTATTATGGTACATACGCTGGCCGGACAAAACAAAGGTCACCACCTGGATTTAACTACGCAAATAGGTAAGAGCCTCCCATTGGATAATTACTACATGGGTGATTATGTTTCAGCTGGCAACAAGTTTTTTTTTACCCTAACTGATGTAGTGAGTAGCTTCTCATTTGTTAAACAACCATGTCAAAAGATACATCCTGTGGTTGTGGAAAAGATGTTAATCTGTTTCAGAATGGTCAAATTATTGGCAAGCATCAAGCAGAGAAAGCACCTACGGAGATTGCTGAAACTTCTACAATCGGGTTAAGAACTGTCCAACGCATTATTAAAAAGTGGAAGGACGGTGGGGAAACATCATCTTCGAGGAAGGAATGTGGTCAGAAAAAAATCTTGAATGATCGTGATCGGTGATCAAATTGTAGAAAAACAGCAGTAGAACTCAGGGAAATGTTTAATAGTGAAAGTAAGAGCATTTCCACACGCACAATGCGAAGGGAACTCAAGGGACTAGGACTAAACAGCTGTGTAGCCTTAAGAAAACCACTTGTCAGTGAGACTAACCAGCAAAAAGGGGTTCAATTTGCTAGGGAGCATAAAGATTGGACTCTGGAGCAATGGAAGAAGGTCATGTGGTCTGATGAGTCCAGATTTACCCTGTTCCAGAATGATGGGCGCATCAGGATAAGAAGAGAGGCGGCTGAAGTGATGTACCCATCATGCCTAGTGCCTACCGTACAAACCTGTGGGGGCAGTACCGTACAATGATCTGGGGTTGCTGCAGCTGGTCAGGTCTAGGTTCAGCAACGTTATGTGCCCAAAGAATGAGGTCAGCTGACTACCTGAACATACTGAACCACCTGATAATTCCATCAATGGATTTTTTCTTCTCTGATGGCACGAGAATATTCCCAGATGACAAAGCCAGGATTCATCAGGCTCAAATTGTGAAAGAGTGGTTCAGGGAGCATGAGACAACATTTTCACACATGGAGTCCAGACCTCAACCCCATTGAAAATCTTTGGGATGTGCTGCAGAAGACTAAAAGGTCCAAACCTCTCATCATCAATACAAGATCTTGGGGAAACGTTAATGCAACTCTGGACAGAAATAAATGTTGTAACATTGCAGAAGCTTGTGGACACGATGCCACAGCGAATGCGTGCCGTGATCAAAGCTAAATGCGGTCCAACGAAATGTTAGAGTGTGTAACATTTTTTTGCCCAGGCAGTGTAGTATTATGTTGCTGCTGTTAGAACAAAACATGATATCTCTTTTTTTGTTGTTTGTTTTTCAGTTTTTGAAGTTTAAAACTGCCTGTTGCCTTTTACATACATCCTAACAGACCAAAACAAACTGAATTAGAACTGCACATTTGAGAAATATTTAATATGCACATAATGTTGAGATTGGCCTGTATTCTTCACTAGAAATAACAAAACTTGTGTGACAAATGCTGCACTACTTAATAAAAACAATTATGAAAAAATATTTTTGGTTGGTGTGGCGCAGTGAATAACACCATCACCTACTAGTGTGCTACCTAGTGTGGGAGACTGGGGTCCAACTCTCGATCTGGGTGACTATGCTGCACTACAATAACAGTCCTCGGCCAAGAGTCCTAAAACTACATTGGCCTGTAATACGATGGCTGGATAAGAACGTCAGCTAAATGCCGTAAAAGTAATCATAAATTTTGACTGTAATTTGTATAGACTTTTAATTTTGTTAGATTTAAAAATGTTACAGAACACATATTTACTGCATTAGATAGATCTCCATGATTTTGATGTTACAAATTCCCTCTTTCTATTCACTCACACAGTATTTATAGATACAACAGTAGAGTGAAGAAGGCCATGCAGCAGCTTGGTTCAGCGTCAGGCCAAAAATTCCAGCACCATCATTTGTCTTGCTGTTGATACGTCAGCAGGCTGGTCAGGCCGCTTCGGGGACATCAGATACTGTACAAGTGCAGCGAAGAGCCACTCACTCTCTGTCCCTCTGCAGTCTGCACTCCAGATTCTCACACAGCAAAATTAATCACATCTGACCTTGTTTCAGTGCAAGAAAGCTTGACAGTGCTTGGAGGGCATGGAGGTCAGACACAAATGAATCTGCCCTCTCTGACCTGTACGATAAAAGAATATACACTGCTGAGGCTCGCAAACTTTAAAATAAGCACCTCCTCTGACCTCTGCCCACTTTAAACTACTGCTATTGAAGTTGAGCGGAACTGCAGTAATCATATAGTCTCCCAAGTCTTTAAAAAGATTTTCAGCAATACTTTATCGTAGGGTAGGCTACATAGAGCTACATGATAATTACATAAACCCTTCATTACACATGACATAAACCTTATAAATGCTTATTCCAATAAGCAGCTGTTGTCATAAAGGCTCCTGGTGTCAATGTTTCAGTGTTAAGTTGACATAACACCTGTGTTTTATGTGATTTGTGCCCAAATTTGATGGAAACAAAGCTATTGCTACTCATACATCAGAACGTAAACTAGGCATCGTCACCTAAACGTCCTTACCTAAACGTAGTACCTTAACTAAGAACACTGTATTTCAGAACCTAAAGTAAAGCTATATGGAGAAACGCCTTTGTTCAATCTATCAATTATCCACTATTATGATTTTATCTGGTCATTACTGCATCACTGCAATTGGTAATGCACATATATGGTATGTCCTCAGCCTCTTCCCCCCACTGTAGTTATGCTCCTGCAAAACAGCCTGGCATAATTAAGAAATTATATGCATAATGTTCTTACGTGCTGTGTCAAGGAAGAAATCTTAAGCTGGGCCCAGACTGGAGCCCATAAACACAGCTGCCAACCCTTTGCATATTTTATTTGCACTCCTAAATCTAATGTGTGCCCAAGAAGCTGCTTTATTATACACAGGCACAGTATATATTTGCCTTTTGCTGAGCGTGCAAGCTGGCATGTGACATGAGGCAAGAACAAAAACATATATACATCCAGATAGAAAGATTCGCCACGCAATTAATTATCTGTGTTTGTATATCATTAATTTTCATTAATGCAATATGCAAATGAGCCACAGGATGATTTGGTTATGCTCTACCAAATCGGGGTAAACAGATCATTATGCCGTCCAGCAGGAAACAAGTTTGATGACATTCAGGCTGGGTCCAGTAGTGAGAGGAAAGACAGAATTAATTAAAACCAGATGCACTGAACACAGTGATCTGACATATGAGGTTTATTGTTAATTAAATAACCGCTTGTTGAATTGTGAATATTATTGTTTTCTTGACTCTAGCAATAATATGATGACCTTATTACATGAAACCAATAGAGGTGAGAATAAGCATTCAGGTAATTACAGCACAATCCAGAACATGCCAGTTTAATACAGCATGTGTCTAATTAACCTATTACAGTTCTGGAGTACTCTGTTCCATTTTGCCATATTCATTTTACCCACAACTGAAAGCATGCAATCATGAGCACTTTTAATAAAAGCTATACTAATACTCTGCCATTTAGAACAGCCTCCATCCTTTGTGGCATGGAGTCCACAAGATGGTGGAAGCATTCCTTTGAGATTCTGGTCCTTGCTGACCTGAATGCATCATGCAATTCCTGCAGATTGTTCAGGTGGGTATCTTACATACTGAGTATCTACGGTTCTACCACATCCAAGAGGCATTCTATGGGATTCGGATTTGGCGACTGGGAAGGCCACTCAAGACAGCTGAGCTCATCATGATGTTCATGAAGCTCATGAAGTTCGTCATGACTTTTGTGACATGGTGCATTATCATTCCGAAAGCAGCCATTTGAAGATGATCATTTGTGGCTATGAAGGGATGGGCATGGTTTCACGCTGCTGGCACCAAATTCTGACCCCACCATCTGTGTGCCTGAGCATAAATCGAGACTCTGTGCCCCCTGCTAAACACAACTGTACAGAGTTATCGTAGCCTTTCCCTGTTGACCTAACTCATCAACAAGGTGCTTCTGTCTGCAGAACTGCCGCTCAGTGGATGCTTTTTCTTTGACCATTCTGAAAAACTCTGGAGACTGTGGTGCGTGAAAATCCCAGGTGACCAACAGTTACAGAAATACTCAAACCAGCCCGTCTGGCATCAACAATCATGTCACAGTCTAAATCACTTTCCCCATTCTGATGGTTGATGTGAACATTACCTGAAGCTGTTGGCCCATATCTGCATGTTTTTCTGCACTGCATAACTGCATGAATGAGTTGGTGTACAGGAGTTGCTAGTAAAGTGTATATAGAACTAGGCCATGGAGATATGCCAACGTAATCAGATTTTGTTGACGTTTGATCAGTAACCCAATGACAAAGCTTAAAGGGTGATTATTGCCGTGTTGGGAAACTCAAGAGGACTATCTTATGAACTGCTCACTACCCCAACAACTGTCTCCGTCCCCATACATATTTTGTTTTACGTTACATCGAACTTAAGTGCATGGAATCAAAAATAAATGTCTGCGTGTTGGAATTTCAACTTGCTTCAGTAAAATGACCACAAAAAAGTGACAGGGTTTTACATTAGAGGAGCTGGTTTCAGTCCTGGATCTTTTAGAAGTACGGAAACACCAATGATCTCATCTACAACAGGAAAAAAGGAATCCGAAAAAAAGTGACCAATTAATGTTAAATAAAATGTACACAATGTTTTTTTTTTTTAAACAGCAGCATTTTTAATACAGCTTAAACCTGCACTGACACTGTCCACAACGCAGCGCTACAAAGTGGCTGGAGGTCATTCAGTCTCACAAGAGCTGGATATTTCCAACAGGAGGCAGCACAAACTTGGCAACAAAGCTAAGCAAAGTTTTACTTTACACAAATTAGGAGTGAAGTAATGTGACAATTACCAACGGAACTGAGCAGAGTGGTGTCCGCCACTGTGAAACAGCAGCAACAGCACTTGAGTAGTTTTCTACTCATACTGACTGCACAATGATGCACTACGTAGGCAAGCAATTTCACTCCAGGGTTTATATTTTTAGCAGAAACACATCTGACTTCTGGTAAGAAACAGGACAAGGAAGGTTTACAGTTTGATCTGTGGTCAAACTGATTTTGTATACACCCTATAGCCACTCGCTAGGAAACTATGGTGTACGGCATCTGCTTGGAGAAAGCATGGCAGCCGATGGTCAGTTCCTAGTTCAATTACACCCACAGGCGATGACAAGCTGGGTGACCAGGGGACAAAAAGTTGCTGCCAGTGTGAAGGCAGGATGCATGTTCCAAAGGTTTAGGTTATTAGAGTTATTATGCAAATGAAAAAAATTATACTACATGGTTTTCCAGAGGCATCTATAAATGAATTCCACAGCGATCAGCAGTATAACAACAGAAAACACCCATTTTTAATATGTGAAGCATGCAGGCATGGCTGTGGAAATCGCTTGTCTGGAGTGTTGTAGCAGGTGCCACAACTAACAAGTCTAAACTGGCCGTTAACGTGGAATTATTCAGTGTCATATCAGTTCATGTTAAAAACATACAAACTAAACACAGAAAGTAGGTCTAAGAAGACCACGTGGTGTTTGGTTGGGGGTTGGGGATACCACCAATATTCACAATTTTTTAAATAGACAATACTGATAGAAATGTCCAATTATTTTTGATAGTGGGATTTCACCCAGGCTTATATAGTACTGAACAAAGGTCTTCAGATATGTAAAAACATTCATCAGAGCAGTAAAACTGAATTTGTTCAGGGAAAAAAGCACTAATAGTAGATGCAATTGTGCATTAAGGTCAGAACCACAGGCTCAAAAAGAAGGTCTGTTTAGGTCACTCTGAATAATCTTTCAGCACATTCAAAATCATCACATTCATCCACTTAGAGAAGGCGTCTGAGGCACAACCCAGGTTACAAGATGTTCCTCCACATGTTATGTGCTATTACCTGTATCCACCAGGAGAGGAGATGATCAAGGCGTTAACCTAGTGATATCCTTAGTCTTCAGACCGCAGCCAAAGAAACGAAGACCATGTTTACACAGCAGGTAAAAGTGCCCAAATCCAATCGTTTTCTTGATATGTGACACAGATGTGTTGTCTGTGTGGCAGTGTGAACAGCAAGAAATACAGCTCAACTGATATTTTCAAATCCGATTCAGGACACTTTCATTTGTGGTATTGATATGCGATGCATATCTGATATACAGCAATGCGACACAGCTATTCAGAATTCATGTGTTTTTTTGGTTTTTTTTCTCTAATTCAACATTTGTCACAATTCCACTCTGCCGAGACCTCAAACTTGGCCCGATATTATATATAAAATAAAACCTACATATCAAGCACTACATTTCCAAAGAAATATCTGAACCCGCAGCCAGAGAGGTTGCAGTGCCAAGGGAAAGATAAAAACGGCAAACCCTTGAAGCCCAGCAGTTAGCCATTGGAGTTTTGCAATCGGTCCTGTGATACCTGCAAACATGAAACTCAAACCTTCTCGAGCGGATCTGCGTCCGTCAGCAGTTAGGCTTGTTTACCTCTGGATGAACATGCCACGTGAAGCATTGTTCTTTAGTACAAGCAGGTCATTTTTGGAGCGTAATCTGTTCAGATTAATGTCAGATATAGCTCACATTAAACAGATAGCATGAACAGGCTAACAAGAAATTCAATACTTGGTGAGAAAACCAGATTTGGGCCACTTTTACCTGCTGAAAAGGCACAAACCTGATTTTTTGCCTTAATGCAACACAAAAGTTTTCAGACCTGTGTGTACATATGAATATGACCTTTTCACATCAAATCTTAGCCACTTTCATATGTGGTATATATTCAGTTCGTGGCCATGCAACCTTAATGAAAACACCATGTTTTTTCCCTGCACATACTCGGTTCAGTGATAACATAGAAGCAGAGCCTAACCTGAAGTTAACTAAACCCTGCAAAGCATCTGACTCTTTTCACTACTTTGTCTTTAATGTATTAATGAAGGACTGGACGCTGTTTAGAGCAGAGAATCCTGATTAGGACATTCCTGAATAGGATGTGTGCCTATGGGTACTTTCAGGATGCAGGTTCCTTCATATTAATGACAGATTTGAGTCTCATATCTATGTGAAGGTGAAACATGTTAGAAAGAGCAGACCTCAGCATAAAATCGGAACTGAGCAATGCGGCTTGTAAAGTGAATGTATGTGAGTGCTTTGTGGACTGTAGTATGTATTATTGCCATCGAATGCTTTAGTTTACCTAAACAATCCTTCATTAAATTAATCCAGGAGAGCCGCCAACAGAACTGAACAAATCTAATGAGTATTATTTTTGAGTGTAGTTCAAGTTTCAAGTTCAAGTTTCAGGTTTATTTGTCATTTGCATAACATGTCAGGACATTTATGCATTGAAATGCTTGTGGTGAGGCTCAGGTTAATAATACTCTACAGCAGCGCAACATTATATAGCCTACATACTAACTAAACATATTAAATAAAGAGATATAAAAGAGATATATTAAATAAATACAAAATACACAAAATATACACAAAATACAGAATATACAAAGTCTGTGGGAATTCCCTGATGTATACATTATTAGACAAGGACAGTCTGAGACAGAGCGGAGACATATCTTTATATATAATAGAATATGAATATATATATATATATGTCCGTTGTTCACAGAGAGTGAGGAATTATAGCTGTGTTATTCTAATTGTATTTTTCACCTTCAGGAAATTACACATCTCTCATTTTAAAGTATTTATATGTATTTATTCTAATGTTGTACAGGCAAAAACATACCTACTGCTGATATAAATGGTTTTAAACAGCTTCCTTGGCTGCCAAAGACTTTCGCACAACACACCGTATGTTTCTATGCACTATAAAGGTGTTCTATTTATGTAATAGCAATTCCTAACAAAGCCACTCTGGAAGCACAAACTCAAACTAAAATAACCTTTAATTTCATTGCCGTTTCCATACTTTGCAGTAAAACTTGACTGTGCCTTGTCGAGATGACAGTAGATGCGACAGCAAACATTTCACTGCAGTCTTTGAGCTGATGAAACAGTGTAATTAAAAAAGCGTCTGTGCAATCGCCCAGCTTTGTGTCAAACGTCTCCTTAAATAACACCGCTATTGTGCCTATTTGCATTCAAGCAGGTTATTAATTGCCATTTTATTCGCAATTAACAAGACAGTATAATTACCCCCACATTCTCTCCTAATGACATCCCCATTTAAACCCAATGGTAAATGGATCAGGCTAAGATAGCTTCGTCTGAGGAGACAGCTGAAATAAATAATGGTCATTAGAGAGTGCTCACCAGCGTGTCATAGAATGCAACTTGTTCATTTCCCGCTTGTTATTAACATTTAAGCCCACTGCGGACTGTTTCTAAAACAGGGCTCGCACAAAGCTGTAAGATTAAGTGCTGAATCTGATTTATGACAACAAAGCCTGCAACCCACGTCTGACAACAGAAAACAAGTAAGAGCTTATTTTTCAAACAGGCGCTCCTGGCTTAATGCCATACTTGTTCCTGTCTCCTTTTAGGAGTTTGGTCTGTGCAAACATTTAGGGTTTTGCTTTTTTTTTTTTTCCTGGCAACTTCACTAAACTGCTGAAAATGTTTGTTTCAAGTTGTACAGTAAATAACATCTCTCAGAATATACATACAACAAACAATGCATTTCTGAACTTTTACAGAGCAACTCACTTAATTCATAACTGTCAAAACAATCCTTGAAGGCTGTCTATGTAGAGATTTCATAATACATGCATAAGCACTGAAAACTAGCACTTGAGTAATTAAGAGCAGCTTATACAAGCATTCACAACATGAATTGTTTTGACATTGTATTTCTTTGACATTTAATCTCGTATTGTTTTATCCATTTACTTAATTTTAGCATTAGCTTTATTCATTATCACTTCAGTTTTGAGGGCATCAGAACATCATCAGAATGAATGAATTCATACATACAACTCAAGGACATAACCTTCACTTAAGAATTACGCTTTGTATAACAGAGCAACAAGGAGCTTTCCACTTTGTTTTTGCTCTTATTAGTTTCTCTACTGCAAGGGCCATCCAGCATAGTCTGTTGATATATCTGAATTTGATATATCTGAGTTTTGCTTGTAAATGACACCTCAGACTTGATGAACTTAATGAACTTGCAGAAGACACAACCATATGTACTCACAGATGTAGACGTATATATCACACTATATGGCACGAGAACATGGAATGAAAATCTGAATATATGGAATAATTTAAACCACCCATTAATTTAAACATTTCTAGTGGAGCAGCCTTTCAGAACAAGTGATTCCTTTTTCTGCATATAATTTTTTTTCAGTATATGATCTGCCCACTATTTACATACAGATTTCAATCTTTTTGGAGACTCAAAGAAATGTCTTAGTTGGATGCATCTCAAACACATTTCCTGAGGTGTGGACTGTGGGGTGGTCAGTCCAATTTTCTGAGAACACCAGCAGCTTAATTGTTTGAATAACAAATATCCTTTTTTGTTGTTTCCTTTTCTCAGCAATGTCTTATTGACAGCTACACATCTTTTCAAACCCAATAGCGTTGAGTGGTCTTATCACAGCAAAATAGCGGAAGTTTTCAGATCTGAAGCAAAGTGGAGCTTCATTTTTCCTTTCTTTCAACGGGAAAACTTTAAGTGGGGACAGTTTTGGTAACTTTTGTTTCTTCTTCATGATAGTGGACATCTAAGAGTGAATATCTAATCCCATAAGAAATATGTTCTGAAAAACGAATAACTTGTACTTTAAAGCCATGACAGCAAAGGAAACCTTTTTTGCAAACACAGACACAACCTGCTTGCAAATAAAGTATTGCTCATGCATGTATTATGAAATCCAAGTGTAAGTAACCTTCAAATAAAGAAGGTGATGTTTAGGCACGACAGAAGCAGTCATCCTACAAGATCTGGAAAATACAGCACTGTTTTGATGGTCACATGGTACAAAAAAAGGTTAGCAAATCAGCACAGCTGATTGATTCCTAGTCACTCCAGATTTGCTAGTAGTATGTATGTGTGTGTGAGGTTCATGAATTCAGTATTGATCTTCATTTATTGCAGAAGACAGGAGAGGCTATTCTCTGTAGTTTATCGAGAGGAGAAGATGGTGGTAATTGCTGCATCAGGTCAAATATTTTTTTTTCCCTGCTCATAAACTGTGCAAATATTACGATCACTTTGTCACAGCAAATATTAATCTTAGCTAAATGAACTCCGACATAGTGCACTGCAAGCAGTAATACACTATGCATCCTGAGTGCCTCTATAGGCAGTGATGTATGCAGTTTTTAAGAGGTACAGTTGGGGCTATGATTTTGGGTGTTTGGTCTTAAATGAACAATTCATGCATAGTAATGTATATTAATTCACAGTCACATGCAAGACTGCAACTGCTTCAATTGATGTATGTGATGACTACATGACACTTCATGAGTTTGATGACCAAATGCATGGCCTGGGACATTTTACATACAATATACTGTATTATCCAACTTTATTCAGACACACCTTCTCATTAGAGCTGCACTCATTGCTGACCTGGACATTCAGCTCCACACATATAGCTTGTATAATCTCCACAGAGAAGCTACTAATAGATTGGGATGCTCTGGAGTAGACACATGAGCCGTAAGTCAATATTCCCATCCACTAAAGGGGCATAAAGCCCACCAGCATTGGAGACGCACAACGAATGCAAATAAACTCTCACAGCAATCTTCCAAAACCTAGTGGAAAGCCTTCCTACAAGAGTAGTGACTGTTACGGCAGCAAAGGCCCTATTAGTACACTTGATTTTAGAAGATATACTGAATGAGCAGCTGTCTACAAATGTTTGAACATACAGCACTAAAAAGTATGTGAACCCTTTCGAATTATCCTGCATTTGTGTCCATATCAGTCTAAAAATACGGTCTGGTCTTCATACAAGTAACAATAATAACAAACGAAATCGGTTTAAAGAAACAAAAGCTAGTAGTGTAAGTTTTTGTCCATACAGAATACGTCACTCAAACATTCACAGTGTAGACTACAAAAAGTACGCAGACCCATAAGCTAAGCTAAAACCTCAGCAAAAGCTAACTGGAGTCCAATCAATGAAATGAGATACTTCTACATATAGATTGCTATTCACCAGATGCATCTGCTGATGAGAACCAATGGCTGGTTTGCATAAAGCTGAAAAGGGGCAGTCATGGGCTAGAGGTTAGGAAACCAGCCATGTAACCACAGAGTTGCTGAAGCGTCAAGATACAACTGAAGAGCCCTTGAGCAAGGCACCCAACTCCCAACTGCTGTGGATAGGGCCGCCCACCGCTCTGGGTAAATGTGTTCACTGGGCCGTAGTACAATCTCAAGGGGTTTAGGTGTAAATCAGTACATAGACAGACCAACGTTAGACAAACGGAGACAATTTAATATGGTGCCAACTCTCCCTAGAAGTGGGAAAGCAGACAGAATTTTTAAAGAAGTAAAAAAGAACCCTTGAGTAATGACTAAACGCTTGAAGGACTCACTGGTACTGGTTAACGTCTCTGTTCATGAGTCTCCAAAATGCTTTGTGAACTGATGAAACTAAGGCTGAATTGTGCAGGAAGAACACCCTGCACTATGTCTGAGGTAAAAAAAAGGGCACTGTCCACCAAGATGAACATGTCACCCCAGCGGTGAGCTCTGGTGGAAGGAGTATTATGACTTGCAGGTGCTTTGCTCTCTCTGCGCCAAGAGTGCAATCATCAAGGTAAAAATTAATTCCCAAGTTTATCAGCGTGATCATGTCAGGGTGGGTGTCTGCCAGCTGCAGCTCAGTCAAAGCTGGTTGACGCAGCAGGACAATGACCCTAAACATCAAAGTGAATCTCAAAGTTCTCAGACACCCCATGTCCTCAGTGAAATTAAACAGGGATTTTACAATATCACGCTTCCCAAATGCACTCAGCCCCGAGCTCAAGTTCATCCCTCCAGCTGAAAATGAACATATAAAAGTAAAAAATAATTTGCTATTTTCTCTGACATATTATGTGACAACGATGTGATATTTAAAACCAATAAAAATGCTGAAATAATAACTCTCTCAATGAGTCACTGTTGTTACTACTTTGTCAAAATAGGTCATTATTTCTACCTAATGAGGGACAATTTGAATCAGAATCAAAGCAAGATTAGCTCTTTTGTTCTGCTATTTGGCAGAAACAAGTTTTCATATGAAAAGCATGTGTGTTACACATTAGAAGTCGCAGTTGTGTTCATTTCCATGGAAGTTAGTAAATAAGTTACTAAATTGACCACCGGCACCAACGCAAAGTGTCTGCAGACAGTCAGTAATCTGTGCCTCTTTTTGGGTAATCTGACCCTACAGTGTATATAACATGATGCTTCAAAACACTATCTGTACTCTCACTCTGGCAAAACCCATGAAACACCATTCTAGAATGGGAATCAGTCCTTTTAGACAACAAGTTATTCACACATGCAGGTACAACTGCATTTAAACAACTGCCATATATGTTGACTCATCTGCATTCATACTGAAGTTTTCACCACACAATTTTAATTAAATTAAGTCAGTGAAATAAGTCTTGCCTCAGACATTCATTTTCATGGTATAGCTGCAGGGCACAATGCTTAAAATATCATTAAAAATAAAAGCAATTTCATTATTAATAATTTAAGCTTCATTGTTTCTGAACAACAACAAAAAAAAACATTTTATAAACAACTAGGTCAAAAGTATGCTAAAAGTACTTCGCAAGTACTGTATCAGTTAGTTATGGGTCATTTGATGAACAAGCACGTAAAGCTAAATGTCAATGATCAATACATTATGCACGTGCTGGATGTGGCAGGTGAACTGAAGAAAAACAACCACAGGCACGTGCTAATCAGTTCAAAATATGTCACAGCTGATGTCATATCTGGTCATGACAGATTTTGTTCAGTAAAATAATGTCATCATGTTTTATGTAATGACAGTTAATGATTGGTAATTTCAAGTGCACTCCAGTTAGCCCCCCATGAAATCAACATCTGTCCTGACATTTACTAGTAATGGTAACATGACACTGTTATTCACTATATTCCAGCCCCCCATTATGCTTTTTATAACAGACATACAAGTAACAATTATTTCTCTTTGTATATCTCAGTTTTAAGTAACCCCTTCTGTGAAGGCTTGTACTCTAATCAACTGCTAAGCTGTTCTGTCTATTCTTGTGAGGGCAGGATATACGCACTTACAGAAAATATAACATGTAAACCAGTTAAAGATATTCCGTTACCAGCAACCTGTGGTATTTTCAACAGGAAATTTTTCATGTGGTTGGATTTTATGGGCACGGATATCAACAATATTTATTTATTTATTTTTTAAGGGAGTGATTATGAAACCATATTCGTACGCTCTTTGAAGCTCTGCCTTTTCTTAAGAGGTTTATATTCAGAATTTTCCTGTCCTTCCCATACTTTCAGCTTGGCTCGGCTATAACTGAACTGCACCTTGCCCTTAACAAGTAACCATTCGTTACTTCACTTGGCTGAAACAGTAATAAATGGCAGCATTTCCCAGCCAGATGCTATAACTGCAAAATACAGTGGTCACATGTAAACAAAAAAGTGGATAGAACTGGACATTAACGGTCATGACAACTCATGCCCACATATGGCATCTGCATGAGATCTTTATGCCAGGTTTATGTCAATGTCATGTAGCAGGGTTATCCATGTTATAGATACATTTTTCTTTTCACTCTATTTTATTAAGTATTTGTTGGTTTTTGTGCAGATTTATTGCAGTCAGAGTGCTGGGTGGCCTTGTGTGCAGGATGGTGGTAATGGGTGGAGGGAGCCTTCTGAAGGCACTTGTGCCCAGGGGCCTCGTAAGACCATAATCCATTCCTGGTTCAAAACCTCTGGTGATGGATTAACTAAAGTAGCTATAGATTTTCAATGTAAAAGTAGTGATTTAACTCTAGACTAGCGAATGTGAAATGTCCCTGTGGAATCAACAACCAATACCTAGGACTTTGGAAAGCCCTACCCCATGTGTGAGAATACTTAAGTGTGGATAGTCAGGAAACACTTGGAGGTGACAGATCATTTCAAACGCTTTATCCACTAAATTTATCTATTCAAGTGATTAAACATCAATACCATTTTTTATAGAGCAAAAAACACCATCTGTAGATCTTTAACATTCCAGTTCCGTTCTCTGCTAGAATTCTTTGGTCTGAGATTATTACTCAGTTCATCAGGGAGATGTCAAGGACAAACTACAAGTCGGAAACCTCAAAACTCAACCGGCAGCAAGCTCGGCTGTTAGCAAGCCGACCCAGGAGAGATACCTCCAGATAAATGACTTCTATAAGAAGCGAAGTCTCATCACACATACAAGCTGGTTTCTTTTGAGCCCATATGAAGCCATGGGATGAAAATAAATTAACCAAATTAATTGCAAAGCAAAACAAGAGAGGGAAGATGCATGTAGACCCTTCGAGACTGCCCTGAATGAAGAAAAGAGGAGAAGCAAAACTAATTTTCTCTCAATTATTTATCGAACAATAGTCTCATCCACTATTTGTCATCAAGTAGTGAGGAACTGATGGTGGGGTGAGTTGAGAATGACTGAGATGTCCATTATGCTGTCGCTCTTTTAGATTCCAAATCAAAACGGAAGGGTAATATTTGCATATATCGATATATTTTGATGAGAATATGTCAAAGAGTATAAAGTTTAAAGAAGTGGAAGAGCCCTGAAGAAACATGTCAAAATGAAGCTGTATCTATACGCACTGATTTTCCCATTTATTGACATGTACCATATGGATACACTTAGGGAAGGATCTTCCCTCTCTTACAAGGCCTCTGAGCAGATACTAGAGAACATGAAATGAATGACCAGCTTATGTGCAATAGCGCTCATGGACGTATTTCTGCACATTGTTGTGGCTGATTTAATTCTTTTACATTTTCATAATATACAAAACCAGTTATACACAAAACTATTCGACTTATATAGGCCACTATATACACAATGTGCACCTACCTAATATAGTATGATGCAAGAGCTCGGGCAACCCCTGGTCAAATGAGTTAACGACTGAGGTGCCCTTGAGCAAGGCACGTAATCTCTAACTGCTCCCCGGGCGCCGTGGTTAGGGCTGCCCAACACTCCGGGCAAGTGTGCTCACTGCCCCCTAGTGTGTGGGTGTGGGTGTTTCACTTCACGGATGGGTTAAATGCGGAAGACAAATTTCTCTGTGTGAGAAAAAAACACAAATGGCACAAAATGGCCCTAAACACTCTACTCAGAGAATGACTGGTCTCACCTAAATAAAAAAAAAATCTAAATGACATGTTCTGTTTAACACACAATTATTGCATATTTGTTGAATTTAGCATACTGAAAAAATAATACATAAGCAGCCTTTAATATAGATCTTTAAAAAACTAAAAACCATGCACTAAAATTCACGGATATATGCTATATTTTAGTGTTCTATATTTCGTTCTCTGCAGCGGGTGTGTTAGTTTAGCTTACTTTCATTTGGACCTGTAACCTGACTGGGGGTGTTCAATCTTGTGCATATGACTGTAGGTGCACTTTGTTGTTTTCCTGACTGTATACCTATGTGGCTGCATAAATTGTCAAAGCACTCATACCAGCACAACACACTACCAGGTCAGGGTCACTGCTGTACTTGAAACAATCAAACCAGAATAACATCTGGTCAGTGGGGTTCCTGTAGTGGTCCCCCTCTACTGAAGGACAGGGTAGAGGTCAAACTGTACACAGCAGAAGACACTTAGCAAAATGGCACTGTAAAGCATTCATGTGCACAGCGACAGTTTATCAGTCTCAACGGGTGTTTGTATTAGGCCAATATGAGCAGAAAATGCTGGATGGGATATCAGAGGAGAAGAAATAAAAATGAATCTGATCCAATCCTGTTACAAATCTATCCCAGGACAGCACTTACTTACACGGTGTGATGTGATGTGATGGTAGCTGTGCAGTTCTTCCTGAGGGGTATTGTGGTTCTTCAGCATTTTGACAATGATCGGTAGAGTCATTAAGCCACATTTAGATGCTTATCTTTAATGAAGAGTTTCAATTAAAAATCTCATTTTAAAGCTTAGCAGTTATTAAAGAAAACATATCAGTTTGGTGTCAGTATCAGCTGATGCTCAAGGTTTCAATAGCCATGTCAGTATTGGAAAAGGGAAATTGGTATCTGGTAAACTGCTATCTATATTAGGGCTGTAACAGAATGATATCATGGTATGATAACTGTCTCAGAAAATCATCATCATCGTTTCAAGGTGTCACTGTATATAGTAATTCACGGCTAGAAAAAGCAGGGTTTTACTGTTGTAGTGGGCTGAGGTAGAGCTCTTTTTGCATTCAGCTAAGGATTATTTTCATTATGGATTTCATTATGATTATTTTCTCCATTAATTAAAAAAAAAAAAAAAAAAAAACTCATGAGAAATGCCGTCACAAGTGCTCTAAACAATTCCAAAGTAGCTGCCAATTTACTGTAGACGCTGTTAGAGCCCCTAGGAAACTCTGCACTCTGTGTGTTTCTTTACGGGCTCAGATTAGGGTCAGTGTGTATCTGTGTGCAAGTTACCGAAGGAATAGACAGCGCTGATTTAGCCGCAATGTGGAAAACTATTTTAACGGCGCATTTTAAGCATTTTATGTTTTTCCGGAAATAAAGTTACAAACATACTGCACGGAGGTATGGTGTTCCAAGATGGGCAAACATGTTTGATGTGTTTCCTCATTTGGCAGCCATTTTACAAGCACATCTGTTGTAAAACTCGATATCCTTCCTGGAGATTGGTGATATCAATCTTGCTTCTCTCTGCCATTTTCTGGGCTGTATATGTGTGTTTGGCAGCAGTTTCTAAGTCTGAAGGCCACTGCACACTGGACCATTGCTTCCCATTCAGCATTCTGCTGCCACACAGAAAACCTCAGTAGATCACACATGTCCTGAAATCTGTGCAGAAAAAGGGCAGCCAGTCTTTCAGATAAACAGACAAATGCTTATGGGAAGTTACCTCAGCTAACGTTACTAGCTCAGCCTTTTATAGCTCATATCTTTCAGCTTCAAAACAGCCAGTCTGTTAAACGGACACCAAGCATGACAGATGGCGCTGAGCGTTTTATTTCATTCAGTTTATATGAATATAGTGTCTAAATGAGCTTGACCACAGCTTTTGTTGGTTCTCACAGAAGCTGTGCTCTGCTACGTCCAGTATGTGGCAGCATTGAAAGGAGATGCACATGTGCAGGTGAGATTCTCTATTTCATTACATTTTTTTTTTAAATCTAGTAATAAGTAAATGTACTTGGTATGATAACCTTGAATTTTCATACCACGGTACAGAGTGAAACCAGTATATCACTGCAAACCTGATCTATATATTGTATAAAATGGTGGTAAATTGATATCTACATTACCTGCCGTTTCACCTCACAAGGTTCTGTTTTAAAATTTGAAGTACTAAAAGAAAGAAAAATACGATGAAAACATAAAATTCAAACATGAATAAAATGAGATATCCATGTGACTGTCTTTCAGTTTTATGTATTTTGACTAAGTATGTTGCAGTGATACTTTATTTAACATTAAAATTATGCACTTGTCTGAAGCAAGTAAATTCTATGCATCACTTATTTTGTGCATTAATTTGTATCCAAAGCCTAATTCATGTGAAATTTGACTACTTTTCCAGATATCTCCCTTGATCTCTTTGCCTCTCTTTTTTGGCTATTCCAGATATTACGCTGACTGCTACCTGGCCGGCTGAGAGCTCCTTGTTTATCCATTGCTGCCACTTGTGCATCTCGTTCCCCATCTTTCATTTTACACTTGACCAAGCATCTGAAATGAGCCTTGAGGAGACAAACAGTGGGCCAACGCACAATTACAATTTCCCAATCATTTGGAGAGGTTGGTGAATTAGCTGAATTAGGTATCTTCACCGGCTTGTTGTCTTTGGCGATAAGAGGGTAGCCGAGCTCCCATTAGCTCCATGCAGGATTAGGGAGGGAGCAGGGCCTATTCTGAACAACATGGGAGCGCATCGTAATGAGGCTGCTGCACAGGGCTGTCGAGACATTTTTCATCGAGCTCTTTAATCAAAGCCAAGGTGAATTTTCCCTCTCGTCAGAGTGAGTACAAGGAGGGGATTTGCAAGTTTTGAATGTGCTGATGACATTTAATCTCTGCGGAGGAGGACTACGAGTTCTGACTGACATCAGTGCGTGCAGAATGAAAAGGGACAGAGCCGGAAAACAACGAGCAGAATGCACATTTCATCCACTGAAAAGCAGTGTTTCACCGAATAACAGGGGAGCGCTGCATCATAATAGATGCTTTTAATTATCAGCTATCACACGTTTGATGGCTACATTCTCATTCTGTCTACAACATGCACCAGGGCAGAGGTTACAAGATGCTGACGTCATTGTGGAAAGAAAAGCTTGTTTGCAACCGGGTAACTTTAAACATGGCTTGGTTAAATGTACTGGCAAGAATGGATGTATGGATGGATGTTCAACATGCCAACTTTTCTAATCAGTTACTTCATTTGTATTCATGTCATGAGATGAAGGGGTGGGGGTGGAGTCAGTGTGGGCACGCTACCAAATATCAAGGTAGCTTACTATTATGCTACGTTTGCTCATTATGCAGGACAGCCACGCTTCTGCGTCTTTCTCAAGTGCCAAAAAAGGACATGGATTACTTACCCGGTCTTCAGGGGACCCCGAACCACCTCTCAAAGACTGAGGACCATCTGAAAATGTGAAGTTACACATATTCAAATTTTGTATTGAGAATTAACATTGCTGTATAACTTTAACATAACCATGCTATAACAGGCCTTAGCAGATGTCATATGCTGTCATAGTGACAGATCACGTTCAGTAACATAACAGTGTTTTGACAGATGCCATAAATGTATAGAAACACAGCTGCAAAGTGATGCTGTACTGCACATAAAGTGAGCATTAAGCATCTTACATACATTTAATTTCTTTAAGCATTTCTGTTTATTTAGCATTTCTGTAGATCCCTTATCGTCCAAGCGCAGGATGGGGTGCAATGGGTGGACATCCAAAGGCACTTGTGCCCTGGGCCCTCAGAAGATCTTTATCTATTCTTGGCTCGAACCCTTTGGTGACAGAGAGATTTGTGAATGCGACTATAGATTTTCAATGTGAAAGGACTGATTTAAGTCTAGACCAGCTAATGTGGAATGTCCCTGTGGAATCAACAAGCAATACCTCAGACCGTGTAAAATCCTACCCCATGTGTGGAAGTTCAAAGAGAATACTTAAGCATGAATAGCCAGGAACCACTTAGAGCCGACAAACTCTCTGAGCTTTTCTGTTCTGTTCTTGTCTTGTCTTACGTTTTTCCCATTATGCATGATGGCCAACAGTCTGTTTGTGGGTTTTCTCCTAAGCTCTCACACTGCGCAAAACAATCTCACGGTAGTGAATGGCCAACCAACCTACATGCTGAGAACAAACATGCAAACTACTATTGTCATTCTTTCTGTGTGATGGCAGCTGATTGTGTCATCTTGTAGCCAACTGGGAAGACACTGGCTGTAGACCTGCAGCTGTTTTATGTCACTGTGTGGTGTGGTGTGAAAACGGACCAGCAATTTGCAGAACAGGGAGCAGCTTTAGAAAGCGTTCTCTCCAAGATCACTCTAACACTGTTCCTTTGCACACATCACCCCCATTATCTGCTGCTACAGCACACTACTACTAGCTCAGGTTTGATGCCCTCGTTTCATTGCTCCAGGTTTAGAATTGGATTCATAACCTCTGCTGGAGGTGAAAGTTACTGCAGAAAATCTGACTGTATTAATGGAGAATAAGGATCAGCCACTGACTGTTTTCTCACCTGTGTGCGCGATGAGCGAGCCGGTTTGAGAAACACAGGTCTACATGTAAATGAATATGGGATGGCATTTTAAGCAGTCTAAAAATGGCTGCTTGTGAATGGAAAATATACTAGACATTTTCAGACCTCCCCAAATTCACCTCAAAGTTGGCACACCTATTAAAATGTAGCGTTGCATTTCTTATTGCTTGTTTTTTTTATAGCTATTGATCAGTTCCGCATAATTTGTGTTTACTTTTGGTTTGTTTGCCTGTATGCCATATACCTCAGCTCACATCTACGTCTAGTATCAACATGATCAAATTAAGGTTCCCAATTGGCTATCGGCTTGAATGTATGGTTCTAGAAGACAAACTCCTAATTCATACAGAACCTTTACGTAATATGGAATAATAATAATTCAAAAGGTTCTTTACATTCACGCATCTCCTGTACAAAAACAGTTCTTTAAGTTGCTAGTTCAGAATAAGCAACTTCAGCCTTTGCTGAAAACGATCTTTAAATGATCTACCCAGCAGCAGCACCTTCAACATGATTGACAACAGCAACACTGTCAGGGCTGCAGTGCTACTTCTTCATTCTCTGTTGTTGGACTGATTTGACCCGACACTACAGTGACTCCCCACCACCTCTTAGGGTACAAAGGGCACAAAGTGGTATTTCAAGAGCATATCTCTTTGATGTCTTGAATTGAACATACTGTCAAAACTGTTATTTCCTAATTAATTAAATCAGCAATGTTTTAAACTAAAACAGCTCATTTAAATGACTACAACATATTGACAGGTTTCTAAGCAAACCAAAAGTAGTTCTTCCACATCACTGCTACATAAAATTACCTTATGACACTTACTCTTTCAAAAGAGCCCATGATTGAAAACTGAATGTTTCTTACTGTTTTCAAAATAAGATTTATGTAAGCATTGACTACCCTGTCTGTACAGCCTGTATACAGTAATTTGCTGCAAAGAGTTGCAAAAGCCATTTTAAATTCATTGTTTGTGATGTCACAAAAAACTTAATTCACATATACTTAACTCTTCAAACAAGTTTAGCTCCACCCATTTACACTAAGGTTCCAATTAGTGTTGTAGCTCAAAGTGGTTTTTGAATAAGGCAAAATACAGGGCTGTCAGAACAGGGCTCTGTTACATATATCAGCCTGACAAAACAGCCTGTTTAATTCTAAGGAATAAAGAGAATGTTGTGGCTTAGCGACTGTAATTGACCGAGCCAGACAATAAAACAATTAAAACAAAATGCTTTACTTTCAGGTGTATGCTGAAAACCGTTCTCCTGGGCAGATCGAATTCAGTTGCCACAATACGGTACAGAGCTTCCATATTTACACAGTGTTCAGTAAGGTGACTTCACCTCCTGCTTTTCTATACATTTCCAAACTAAGTTAACTTGGTTAACTTTTGTTAACCAATATCTCTGGGTTAAATTCAAACAGAATGCCCGTGTTTTATAAAGAACTATGATGCCTGACTTTTAAATTGTCACTTACTGTTTTTAGTCCTGGGTTGTAAATTAAATACTGCTCCTAGCCTTGCTCATTGTAAACAATTCCCTTGACCTTTGGGGTCTAATTTTCCATCCTGTATCTTAGCCTCACTAGGTATTAACAGTTATATATTACTTAAACGATTATCTTTTTTTTTTTCCGTCAAGAGGCCGGTCTGTTTTGGTACAGAAAATAACAAACGTTAGAAGCGGACCTAAAAATAAAATTAAAAAATAAAATACATAAAAAACACATATGGGCCCTTTAACTGCACTGTACCAGTTGATAGTTTATACAATTCTGCTGGTTCCAGTCCACTGATGAAAGGGTTATTTATTTATCTGTGTCTCATCATTTATGGGACAAAAATAATTTTAAACAACACCAGAAAGCACGTTCCTATCTAAATCTCTTTTTGACAGTGAGTGAATCTGAAGCTGAAGCAGACGGTTCTGCTCTGCTACGTCTGAGTCACGGCTTCAGTCTGCCAGAGGTGAATATTTAACTTCGAGGCGAATATTTGTGGGGACCTGCTGCAGGCCTTCATTGTGATTGAAAATCTGTTGCGCAGCCAAAAATAACTGACTAATGGGCAAATATGAGATGCGTGGCAATGAGCTAAAAGGATCTTCTGGTTCCTTCTCCTTCCTTTTTTTCTTCTTTTCCCTTTATGCTAACTTTCCCTGCGTCTCCGTTCCTGCCTCACTCTCTTTTCTCCTTTGTCTACGCCTCTTCCTCTCCCCATCTGTTTCTTTCTCTCTCTCTCTCTAAATGGACAGATAATTAATCCTCATTGTGCGGCTGCGTCCAGGCTGATACACTGGCCGTATTTCACACAGTCCTGATACATCTCCCGTGATGCAGGGTTATGTCCCCATAACTCCATCCACCCCAGGATAAGGTAAGCTCAAAGCTCCATAAATACAGCAGCCTGAAAGAAATATGGCTGTTTTATTAAAACTGTAAATCCTAAAGCCTCTCCTATAAAAAAAAAAAAGGGTAGGCACAGAAAAAAAGACATGTTGGCCATGGCCATGCCCAAAGGTAAGAGCTTTTAGGCAGCCCATTGTATCTGCTGATGACAGGATATGAGGAGAATCATGAATGTTTCATAGGACTTTTAGATGGTCCGTGACAATAGGAGAGCTGGGAGAGGTGGGTGGTGTTCATCTCCAGGAGAAATCATTGTGTTTCGTTCTCCTCAAGCTGCCGTGAGTCATTTTAAACAGCGTATGAGCAGCTTATTCGATTACAGCCCTCTCAAAGGGTCAGCGTGGATTGAACTCTTTGCGGTTGACATCAATATGCCATCATGGAAACTTGCTCCGGCTAGCCTGTGCCTGGTTCAATCCCTCATACATCTACTCATAAAATGTCAAACAGGGCGATAAGTATTTTTAACCATGATAAATAGCATCAAACCGAGCGCACACGGCGAGACCTTCAGAATGTGAAAGGGAAACAAAGCAAAAGAAGAAGAGTCTCAAAGGGAATATGATTTGATCTCAGAGTCATTCGCTGTCTCCTTTACCCTTAGCTGAGCAGATAACATGGTTATGATTCGTGGAATCAGTCACGCTCTCTTGTCGGTGCACACATCCCATGCTTAATTTATCACAGTGCTCACCCTCTACACTGTTTAGTGAACTATGCTGATTGACCATCACATTTTCATGTTCATTGCGAGATAATTATCTGAACATCAGGATGCAGAGTCACATTTCTGTTTGGTTTATAACAGTACACAACCGAGCACAGCGCTGGTGTACTGTCACCAAGGTCAATCTTTAGTAGAATACAGGGCTTTTTGCCCCCAAAACTGTTTATCTGTGTCAGAAACACTGTTATCTATGGATGGACTTACAGGGACGTTTATTCAAACAATTGCGTTAAGTCATATTGTTTGGGGGTATTTAATAACAATTGATCAAGTTAGCTCAGATTGTGACCCCAAAGAAAGCAGTGTCTATTGTAGTAGCTGTATCTGAGTGGATAAAATGAGCTTCATCAGAATTAATTTTTTCCTTTAGAAAATTCCAGACCAGCCAACCTTGAAAAATAATACAGTATGATTCTGCTGTGTTCACATGTTTGTGCTGAGGAAAAAAAAAAAAAAGACGTTATTCCAGCGGTATGTGTGCGATGCCGGCACAAATCCATTTAAACGTTGACATGGTGACTGATGATTATCAGAGGAGAGCTTTATCAGAACAGACTGTTTATCGTTATTAGTTACTGTTATGGAGAAAAGCAAGAGGTGATCTGTACTCTGTTTTTGTGGCATAATGCTGGGTTAGCTTGGAATTCAACAACAAGTTGGAAAAACTTAATACTTAAAACTTAATACTTAAAAAGTTGGAAAAACTTAAAAAAAATAATGTATGTGGATTGCTACAGTCCTACTGCAACATTAAGTTCACATGCACTAGCAACACTGCACCACTGCTGCTGAGGCTAACGTTATTAACATTAAATATTTATCTGAGCTTGACAGGTTACACTTTCACAATTTCAACTTTCCATACTGACCCCAGCTCGTTTACCTTTGCCAAGAGTACTACATATGCACACCTGAACATCAGGCATTACCAGTTTTTGCATATTTTAGAGTGACAAATCGTGGCAGGGTACTCTGATGACTTTTTATAGCCATTGCATCAACCTAAACATGAAAATCACATGACTTCCACAGAGTGAACGCAATTTTCATTTTTTTATTGCTATAAATGCCATTTACAACATTTTACAACATTTAAATGAGAGCTCTACAACTGAAAATTCCACCATAACAACATACCGTTTGTGAGGAGCTTGCACTACTACAGACAGTCTGCAGAGTCAAATTAGCAAAATATGCCAAAATTAAGTAGAGTAAAGGATTATAATTATTAATGCATTAAGTGTGACAGGCCTACTTCATTCATGCATTCTAGAGGCTCTTTCTGGGGCAGATTCAAGAGGTGACCTAAAGTGGACATGGCCACCTCTTAAATTAGACTTGCTACCCCAGATCTGATCTGGCCAACTGTATGCAGATAAAATCTATTTAAGGTAGCAGTATTACGACAGCAGCCATATTGTGGACTAAAACAACCAACTACTAGAACAGCTGTTTGGTTTTGTTTCTTTAGTTTTTTTCAAGCATTTTGATCTTTATGGAATATAAAGCGTTGCATTTTTTTTTACTGAGCAAACCAATTTAATATAAAAAGTCAAATAAAGATGAAAGATGTGACGATGATGCATCCACAGTATTCACTTAAGGATTGACCAATCAGATTGACTGATCTAACTTGTATCTAACATGCTAACACTATGTTCTACAGTTGAATGCCATAGTTTAGGTACTCCTGTTCAAAGAAGTTAACACCACATGGAACAAACCACATATCAAATACTTCTGCAAATAGTAATTGGCCATTTTTATTTACCTGCTGAATTTAACATATTGGTGACATTAAATGTTAGATGTGCATAAGGTCTTTAGCAAAACCACCTTTGGTTCAATTCACAGGTACTACAACTGTCCTGCAGTCAGTCTTTTCTGGCTTTCTTGAAGAATGCTTCTAGTACAGAAATATTCGTCATGTTTGAGATCTAACCACAGATTTTCGATAATGTTCAAGTCAGAGGACTACGAGAGCCATTAGAGGACATCAGCTTCCAGGATGTGTTGATATTAGTAGAATCCTTTCTTCTATCTATTCCCACGATGGTTCATGTACCACACAACCCCTAAGCATAAAATATCCACTCAATGCCTAACAGTTAGCAAGCTCTTTTACTGAACTGCTTCACCCTGTTTTCTACTTCGTGATTGTGGCCAGAGAGTTCAGTTTTTGTTTCATCAACCCCAAAAAATGTTTCCAAAAAGCCTTTGCTCTGTATACTTCAGACACTGACTTTTGTGATTAGATCACAGATAAGAATTTCTTCTGATGACCTTTCTATGCAGACAGTATTTGTGCAATAGCACTGCACAGTGGACTGCTTCATGTAGACCCCTGGCACTGATGTGGGGGATTAGCTTTGCATACCTATCCAATATATGAGCAGTTCTAACTATGAATTCCTGGGTATTCCAGATCTTGTCCTAATGGTTGTCCTCAATATCCATTTCTTAATAACTTCAGACAGTGAAAACTGTAACTGAAGGCGTTTAGATACGGTTTATAGTTTTAGTTATAGTTCTCTTTAGTTTCAGTTCCTCTGCCAGCTGATTAGATGAGCCAGAGGCTGTTGAGTCTAATCTCTGTGAGAAGTTTTAAAGGATCACACAATTTATAATGCTCTGGAACTGTCTACACTTGACTTGGATTAAAGTCTAATGAGTAAAACTTTGAGACCCTAATGCCATGTTAGCATCACTGCTCTGATGTGACTGACACACTACTCAAATTATATCTGGTCAGCAGAAACCGAGCAATGATGAAAAGCTAGGGGGTAACAGGTATTGTGCATCAACAGATGGGCTGCTGTCTCTAATTGTATGCCTGAAAGGGACACCTAAAAGGTAGGTGTTTTTAATAAAGTCGCCAGTGAATAGTGTAACTAAAAGTGGATTACTGTAAATAAATAAATAAGAAACAATAAACAATGAACACAGTAATTAACAAATAAATAAATAGAATGAAGTAGGCTATAGTATAATTTAATCTGCCATACACAGTAAATATATCTTTTGATGAGTGTTCCATAGAGAACACAGCAGTTATTAATTAGTAACAAACATACAGACATCACAAGCTCATGTTTCCACAGAGCATGAAAAAGAGAGGAGAGAATGAACATAACACTACTTATTGGCCACCACTGTATTTCAGTTTCCTGCTTTGTTACTGCTACAGGGTCTAGTTTACTCCAGCACATAAATGAACATAAATCTATTACCCCCTTTGAGTAAAACATGCATTTCAGTCATATTAATTACTTTCAGTACAAAGGAGTTAATTAAAATGTTATGAGTGAAAACACTGGAGTAAGAGGTCACTGCAGTTAATAACCTCATATCACTCTGCATCAAGCTGCTTTAATGATGTTGGCGTGGGCAGGCAGTGGAGACTGCCCTGCTGGACAAAGAAGGCAATTGTGCCCCCCTACCATGCACGCAACCTCCCACACATGCCCTCCTTTCTTGGTGCCATGGTTTATATATAATACTGAATCAGCAATTGAGATCTGTTTAAAGCCATTTATAAATTGTACAGACCTGCCAATGTACATTAGGTACCGAGTGTAAATATGCGCTGGGTAGGCTATTGGAAATGTGCCACAGGAAAATGAATAGCATTAGAAGTAATTAGAAAGTTTACACTGCCCAAGTGAAAGTCACAATAAAATAAATAAATAAATAAATAACTAAATAAATGTAGCCTCAATGGATAGCACAGGATGATGAGAAAGTAGTGGCTTAAAGAACACAATACTCATTTACACATTTAGAACTGTTTTAAACAAAAGACCTGAAAGGATCTGCACACTCCATCGGTCTATAAACACACCTTTCTATACTGGCTATATGACATACTGGATGTTTTACTAACTGAGTGTAAAAGCAGGAGGCCACCCTTCTTTTACTTCATTTCCAGTCAGACTGGGCATTGCATACAATTTATTCATGTTCTAGCATAAGAGAAATCTGTATGTACTGAGCCCAGTTTCAGGAGAATCTACAGGGATTATTTTTTCCACACGTCTAAAGTTTAGTCTTACAAGTTTGTTGGATTTTCTGCTTCTCATATTCCAAGTAATCTCAACCATATTCAGTGATATTGAGGTCTGGACTCAGAGGTGCAGCTTCTTTGTATGATGTGTCTGTCTCCTTTTCTCAGTGAGGTCTTCCTAGCAGCTACATATGTTTCAGACTCATAGTGTTGAGTTGTCTGCTCGTTGTGGACAGATGGACAGAAACACCTCTGGATTTCTCCATCTTTCTTCCACTCACAGAGGAATCTGTCTGCTTGTCTGTCTGAATTCAACATTTGCCTGTCTGTCCCCGTTTCTCTGCTTTTCTCCCACATGTGAAGGAACGTGTTCTCCATGTGGTCGCTGACGTTAGCAGTGAAAGCTCTGTTAGGATAAGTGACCCCTCTCTGTTATTAGCTGACCATCCGCAGGGCACTACCTATGATGCACTCCCCTCAGGGCCCTTCAGCCCGCCTTTACCGAATCCTCATAATATACTAAATATATCCGTAAACCAGCGCGCTGCGTCCGGGCTCCCGAGGGCACGGCAAGTGTCATGAAGCATTAGCTTAGCTGTGGAAATATATCCTAATTGGAGAAAAGCTTGAAGTTTTTTCGTCTTTTGACTCTTGCCAGGCGTATTACGCATCAGGGTGCCGTGTGTATATCTGGTGCCCTCAGTGGTGCCGCGAGCAAATGAAACACTTTCTCATTAGTGGCATAAATGGTACAATATGCTTCCCGTTACCGAGCGGAGCAGGAACAGAGGCAGCGGTGAGGGTCACATTAGCATTTCGCTTTAAAGAGCAGACAGGCCGAGGTCTTACAAAAGCCCAGCGGAAGGGTCGCAAAATTAACAGTCCGTTTTGCTACTTCATGTGTACCATTCAAACAGACTTTTGTGGCATGAAGTCTTCTGCGATACAGTATTTATTGATTCTTAAAGGCGGCAGACTGAATGAGTATCCTCAACCAGCAGAGAGTTCCTTGAAAGCAGTGCTACACAAAGGTCATTTGTAAGATGCTTCAGTAATTGACCCTGGGTTAATCAACATCTTGTATATTCAGATTACGTGTTTATGTAATTACAAAATTATATTATTAAATTACATAATTACAGTACATTAAACGTATTGACAGATTTGAGTCTGCACATTACAAAAATACGAACAAGTGATAACACTCTACTGTGGGGTAGATATGACAACCTACATAACCCTTTCATACCTACATGAACATTTATGAATGCTTATACCTTAAAGCACCAGCTGGCATAATGATCATGTTCCATAGTCTTGAAATCTCCTTTCTGCTTTTTGTATCGAAAACAGGATAAAAACGAGGCCATTCTTAGAGGCTGATCCAGGGACAATCCACTGAGTCACTGGAGCGTTGTGTCGAGTCAGTCCAACATAGGAGGTGTATCCTAACTCATGCCAACCATGTTGAAAGTGCTGATGACAGTTAGATCATTTAAGGACACGTAGCCAAATGAAATGAAGGCTAAAAACATCAATCTGGATAAAAGGATCTCTGTGATTTCCCCATTTCTGTGCATCTCTGGATCTCTGATTTCCCAATACCCTAAATAGCCTGGATGCAAACATCATCGCACAAACATTTACATCACTTTTATGCGACAGGAGCCACTCTTACAACAATAACAACACACTGTGCAGCTAACCGGCATTAGGCTAGTAAAGCGGATTCAGTCAACTTACCAAATGCCGCCTAATAAGACAGAAAACACATTGCCGACTTTGGTGCAGTTTTCTGTGAAGAATTTTTCCTCATTCCACCTTAATTGATGCAGCAGGTATTATATCACCTCATGCCCAGAATGTAACTGTTGCACCATTTAATGTAGAACTTATTACTTATTCCATTACTGAGATGTTGATTCTAGCAGGACTACTATTATGGGGTAAGCTCACTGTTTGGTGAATTACAGGGGGTAATTTAATTCATAATTATCACTTAACACACTTGTAAAAATTACAGACATGGCAGAGTTTTAATCTTACTGCATTAAAATCATGGAAGTCGCCAGTAATTATTCCAATATAAAACCTTGTATCTCAATTTCGGTTGTTTTCCAGTTTTTGACAAAATTTAAAAGTACCTGCTGCTCTTGAGATTGTGTGTAAACCTGATGATAAATGGACCAAAGTCACTTGCGGAAAAGTCTGATTCCTCTAACATACATTGATAGTATGTGTTTTTGTTCTCCTGTGAACTCAGCATTTTGGAGATATGAAGTTTTGTTCTGACAGCAGCAGTATGTAAGTGATGTCGGTTGTGATTGGATTCCCTTTATCGTGTCGCATTCAAACAAACTGCATGGGCTAAATCATTCTTTAATTCTTTTAACATCAGAGACAAATTATAGGCTGAAGTAAATCACAAAAACAATCCATGCACTGTTTTTGCAGTACAGTTTCAGTATATGGACTGGGCAGCATATTACATTTAAAAAAGTGAGAAAAATGATTTCCTGTTATAAGGCCTTTTAAGAAATGCTTTTGTACATAAAAAGTGTCGTGTTCAACATGAGAGGATGGGTAGTACTGCCCCAGTGGCATATTCCTACCTAGTCAATCATGTTGAAGGTTCTGCTCCCGGTTAGATCATTTAGGAATGGGTAGCCAATAAAAGGATTAGCCACGATGGCTGGAAGCAGCTGGATAAAGAAACATTAGCTTTGAGAAGCTCACATTTGTTGTTATGGTTCAGGGAACTGGCAAAACGAAAAACTACTAACCTTGCCTAGTCAGAAGGGGTCTGCTATTCTTCTGCCCAATAAACCATCTTCGGTTTCAGTTTCCCGTCCACCGATCTGGTAAAATGAAAAGCTTATATTAGTTTGAAAGATTATAATTCACTGTTATGCATTATTGATGATTTTATGGGCTGTTTCATGCAACCTGTTTCACAAAGTTGAGATGTTTGCAACTGTTGTGTTTCAAATGGCTTTGAAATGAATTCACAGGCACCTAACATCACACAACTGAAGTGCAATGTAGTTTCACACAGCAGCTGAAGTCGAGTAAAGGTCTCACCATGTGAAGTCAGAGTAAAAGTGCAGCTGTTTACATTTCATATGAAATAGGTCCAAACCTGGTGTTTTTATATCTCTATGTCTCCCTTTACACACAGCAGAAGAGGCAATATCTGAAGGTTGAGAGGTATGCTTGAGGAGTAGTGATCTAAAAGCTTCTGCAAAATTTAAGAAAGCAGGTAGATGGCTCCTTCCTCTGAGTCACTGTACTCTGGGTTTGTTGCAGGAAGTGCCGGTTTTGGTGGCAACAGAAAGTGTTGAGTGTTTACTACTATGACAAGACTAATTAGCTGTATACACCACTGCAGGGCTAACGCACACAGCAAACGCACGAGTGCCACCATGCTGAGCACACTGAGAAGGAACAGTAGAGCTGTAGTCAGGCATGCAGAAAGAGGGAGAGAGAGAGAGAGAGAGAGAGAGAGAGAGAGCGCGAGAGAGAGAGAGAGAGAGAGA
>CM067476.1:35400982-35418134 GCA_034552555.1 Semaprochilodus insignis
GAGAGAGAGAGAGAGAGAGAGCGCGCGAGAGAGAGAGAGAGAGAGAGAGAGAGAGAGAGAGAGAGAATTAAAATAGGTATTTCAAATATTTATGTTCAAGACTACAGGGAGTTTTTAAGTATTAATTGTATGCACTTATGACTTTTGATGAAAGATAATATGAAAATGGTCATGCTTAATGCTTCACCTTATCTTACTGTGTGTGTTAGAAGATAGTAAAACAAATATCCACAGGCACCAAAACAATTTGAAGATTATTTTCATGTATTAAGCACATGAGACCAATTCACCTATTTGTTTAGCAGTGAGGAAACATATGCTCCACTGCTCACCTCTACACATGTACGTGTTGAAAGATAAAGGTCCACAATGCACTACTGAATGTTAAACAGAGGGCACTAAAGAGCACAACAGATTTAAGCTACTTGCAAATTTATTTTACCTGCAGCATCATACTGAGAGTGGGCAAGCTATCATGTCTGAGTGGCTTTTCTCTGAGGAGAGGCAGAGGTTGAGAAGGGTGGGAAGCAAAGTTCTCTCTATACTGGAAATACTGAATCAACAGATCTAACCTTTAACCTTTTCTAAGAGCAGAAACAATGAAAGGTTATACATTGGTTTGTAATGATTAAAAGAACTCAGAGTTCCAACAACCATGCAAGATCTGGTAAACCAACAAAACTCCATCAGATAAACAACACTTAAAGCTTTCATCTTAGAGAGAGAGGAGAAAATCAAGCTCCAGATCTAAAAACATCTACAGGCGTTTCTGTCCACTGGGAGAAGACACCTCTACGCAAGTCTGAAAGGATGTGTAACTGCTGAAGTAGCTCCTCACTGAGAAACGGCGACAGATGTATCAAACAAAGGAGCTGCAGGTGTTCTCAGAACAATGGACTGACCACCCCAGAGTCCAGACCGCAATTTCACTGAAAGTGGTTGAGATTACTTGGATTAAAGAAAATGCTTGGCTCAAAGAGAAGCGGAAAATGCAACCAACTGCAGGACTGAACTATAGAGGTGTGGCTGCAGATTTCTTTGAAAAACTGAAAGCTCTAAAAAGAACAGAAGTTGTAATAAAGGCAAATACTGTTTCTGCCTGACACTGAAAAGCAAATAACTTGAGTTGTTTTGAATAGAAATTAAATGATGGTATGGACTGTGAGCTTTGCACTGTACTGTATATGTGATTACCATCTGATACTGGAACCGACTGTATTGCTCCACCCACAAATGTGTTCTATCATAACATCAGTTGGCTGCGTAAGTTTTATATAACCCTGGCAACAAACACATTTTCACAACTCAGTGGTTGATAAAAACCTAAATTTAGAGTGCATCATTTACAGTTTTGGCATATACTCTTATCCAGCGTGACTTGCAGTGTAAATCAGTTTAGGTGAAATTGCCGTTAAAGGTCTTGTCTGAGGACTTTTAATAGTGCAGCATAGTGCACTTCCAGAGTTGTGTGAAGAACAGCAGCACTACCCAAAACACTAAACTGACCAACCTCAAATAACATTTTCAATGCATGAAAATGTGAAGTCACACTGTCAGGATATCTTGTGTGCACACTTTTGTAATACTATTAAGAAAACATGAACATGGCAATAACATTTTAAATTAGATACTTAACCATTTACAGTGACTCATTAAGTTGAACCAGATATTTGACACTAATTCTGCGAGGTATGGCACAGCTGCTGCTACAAACGTACGCATGACTTCCAATTTCCAAGTCAGCACAGTTTGGCTGTGTTTTTGCAGGAGTCGCATTACGTTTCTGTCAAATGATGAAAAGCCAACCTTGTATTACCAATAAACATTAAAAGGCAGTCACTGTAGATAATGTTGCTTCTGGATGCGTTTTACCACCCAGTCCATTTTGGGTATTTATTGTGGGCACACATCAGAACTCCCCAGTAAAAATATGTATTCCTGCAAAGACTGCTTTACAAAACTAAACCGCACTTTAACTTCCTTTCATGGAATACTGACAGATTGACTGTTGCTATTGAATAAAGGTCTTCTGTTAGGGGAATATGACCATTTTTGACAATATTCTGCAGAATTCAATCACTCAGACAGAAGTCCTTCAGAGGCCTTTGATGTGAAGTGTTTGATTGCAGTTTGAAGTTGAAGTTGAAATGTACAGATTCTGATTTCTTTACAGACTGGTGGTGATGGGAACTGGGGTTGGCTTATCTACAAGACTTTGTATTATGTGTCATTTTATTTTCTGTCCATTTTCTAAACCACCAGTGATCCTACACGTGTCTGAGTTTATATATGTAATGTAGATGATAGTAAAATAGTGGTAAATCTGAACTAAATCCATTTAATTTGGGACTACATGTGCCCCTGCATGAATTTACATGAAGAACACCTTATCAGGTCTGTCGTAAAGCACTGTGTCAGGCATCAGGCTGTGTATTCGTAACACTGCAATAACATTCTATGAAGGAGCTTTTTGTGATGGGCATCTGGCTCCTATCACAACTACTGTGAAGAACCTTGGCTTCACTAATTTCTCTAAAACAGAGCATTTCAGCCAAAACCACTCTAAATGAATTAGTTTACATCTTAACCATGTAAGTATATAGTAATTTAGAGAAATCAGTGGAAGTCATATTTAAGGCTCTTTAAGAAACATTTTGTAATTATTATTTTTTTTAAATAAGGCTATTTTTTTCTTCTTTTGATGCATTGAATATGAACATTCGCAAATTTCTCGACCAAATCTTGCCTTAAATCAGCAGACCATCAGATCAATCCTCGCCTTCAAGCTTGTCTTCTAATATAGCTTTGCACAATAGCAGCAGACAGTGGTCGATACAGTAAATTTGCAATGATTTTTCTTTGCTCTTTTAAATGAGTGTCATCAAGTAGTGCACGCTAAAAGTTTGGGGGTTAAAGCTAACGACTTGAACAGACTTCTCATTTACCCCTCCCTGCCTCCCATTTTCCAAGATTGTGGAGAACAGTGGCTCCGCGGTACGTGACTAGGTTTGCAGTTAAATTTAGCGATTATCCTCTCGGGTTGCGCTACTCTTGGGGAAAGATGGTGGGGAAATAAAAGGGCTCTGTCTCCAGCCTCATTCGCTGGCTAACTTCCCCATAGTAACCCCCCCCCCAACCCCCACCTCCCCTTGCTCTGTGTCCTCCATGGTCACCCTTCCCTGGGGACAGCGTTTGTCACTTCTCCTTAGCGGAGGCAACCGTACAGCCTTGGCAGCAGTAATGGCTTTTGATCCAGACAAACCCATGGCTAAATGCACACACAGAGGGAACTCCTCCTGCACGCCTGCCTCTGTGTTTGCTGGACATCAGTGACTTTCAGGACAAACATCTGCCTTTATGCCCACTAGACCTTCTTCTATAAATATATTTGCTGTGAGGTTTCTAATTTTGGAAGTCTCTCTTCGAAATGTGTGAAATCTGAAAAAGAGGCGGGTTTTTTTGTATAGAGATGATGCTTCAAGGCCATGGACAGATATGTGAAGGTTACAGAAGGGATTTTACATGGCTTGAAATGTGAATTTTCTCCTAAAATCACTCCACTTTTCAATGTTTGTAGGAAATCTTTGCCCATAAAAGGAGTATTTGCTCACTGTGATAGTATACTGTAAACCATCAAATTAATTTAGCATTTATTAAGGTGCAATTTATAAGACGATATAACCTGCCAAATTCACACTTCAAAACATAAGGGACAACACAGAACCACAAAATGTACGGTCCCTCCTCCTCCCTCTTCACCCCAGTCTAGATGAAACATTCCAACCCTTTACTCTCCAAGATTATCTCCAGTGGTGGAAAGCAATCATTGTGTTTAGTCTTCCTTTTGTTGGCTACCCGTCCTTCAATGATCTAACCACTAACAGAACCTTCAAAATGATTGACGAGAGTTTAGAATACGGCGCCAGAGCAGTGCTTCTTTTCCCCTCTCATGTTGGACTGATCCTCAAAGTATAAAGTGGTATTACTAGATAAGACGGTCCAGGAATAGCTATTTAGTATGCTAACAGTAGATATCTCTGCAACACTATACCAGACGTCTTTAACACACGCCAAACTGTTATTTCCTCACATTCTGCTGATAAGTTTAATTAAAGTTTGGAACATTAAACCTGAAATTCTTACATACCATTCTTTTAAAGTGTTGTACGAATTACATGCAAATATTACAGGGAAGCATGCACAAAATCCTGCAGATTCATAGTGTCTAGTTAAGGCAGGGAAATACTTGCTGTTTGGTCATGAGTTGGCATAGACAATCAGTATAACTGTTTACATGCATACTAATGTGCAACGTGTCTTACTGGAGGCTTCCTCTAGAGGGCGACCACTACACTTGTCCAGCATTTTCCACCATGCACAGACGTAACGTTATCAGAACTGTTTCCATATCAACTTTTAAAATGATACTGTTCTCTCATTGGCTGTTCTGACAAGCGTGGAAACATTTCTGTGGTCACACAGCCTTTCTTCAAAACCTTTTTCCATCATTTTGGCGATGCTGAGTGCCTGCACTGCCCCTAGCGTGTACTGCGCCCTGCACATGCGATACTTTCTGAGGACATGTAGAACCAATGCACCAAATGGACGCAGGACACGCAAGGAAGGATGGTTAACAGCAAGCTACCCTTAGACACAGCCAAGTGACCTTATTGGTTAGGACCATAAGGGGCTCTTGTGTCCATTTAACCACAAACGTAATTGAGAACTGGGAGGAGAGTGGAAGTTCTACATACGACACTGACTTCAAGTACCAGTGGTAGTCTATCCAGTCATTGGTCATTTCAATCACAAACAGTGACTGCAGCTTTATGCCAGAGCCTCTCACTGAAAGAGCCACTGTAAAAAGGCTACAGGACAACAATCTTTATTAATGTCTTTTCACCAGCTGCAAATAAACCAGAGTGTCAGTGTGATAAAGAAAAGCCAAAAATGTTCGCACGAGTCATCGTTAGCTTAGCACCAATACACTACCAGAATTCCATAGGGGTGCCAACAGAAACCAGCATTATTGTACATGTTGTTTTGACCACACCGTTAGTGACCTTTAGTCAGAACGATGGATAAATCGAGTGCTTTTAATATTTGTTGCAGTGTCACAAACAGACAACAGCATAAAGAACCACATAATGTAAAGGTTTTATGCTAATTCTTTTTTTTTTTTTTTCCAGTGCACTAACCATTTAGGAACTTCTTTTTTTAATTGACTTTGCCTTTATGGGGTAATCTTAGTCTGGCACTCCCTTGTCACCACAAGAAGAACTGTGGAGAGCTCATTCCTCAAGCAGAAAGCCCACCGCCTCATCTCTAATTAGAATGTAGAAAGGGCAAAGGCGGCCTGTTGCTCAAATGGGCTGGCCTATGATAACACTGGCCAAAAGTCTCTGGCCAAAAGTCTCTGGCAGCAGGATAAACCCAAACTGCCTTTTAAAGGTCATTGGGGTTTGGGGGACTGCACTTAGTGTTCTCTGACCTGACATTTGTCTGTCTGGTGACCCCACAGATTGTGGCTCAGCAAAGTTTTAATGAGGTTTTTGCTAAAGGCTAGCTAGCCTAAGAAAGCATGGCTTCATTTTAGTGGGGGGTGGGGGGTGTAACTGTTGTTAGGAAGCACTTCTAAATTGTATTTTTTCCCCTCTTTGCAGCACTGCATTAAAGCACTAGCAGACAAAGTTCTGAAGGCCCTCACATCAAGATGAACTTGGCCTGTCCTTCGTCTCAACACGGAACGAATGAGCAAACCACAATATTGTAGTCTTGGCAGGCAGGAGAGAGAGTGAGCATGTTACAGAAGAGTAACAGACACAGTGACATGATTTTTTTTTCTTCTGGGGTAAAGATTCAAATCAGCACTTCGTAATCTTTATAATCTAAATCTGCTTGTAAAATGGGCATTAAATCCACTCAGCAACAGCTTTGCTATTTCAGGCCTTGTTACTTTTACACACAGGCTTTAGGAGAGTTTTGTTTACTCATAAAAACGAGTTGGAATTTTTTTACATGCCCTCCGCTTGGCATTTGCGATGTGCAGTGTGCTTAAGATTTTGCTCTGGGTAGACTGGCAGATTAGACGCGGAGAAAATGATTGCACTTGTAATATTCTGTGTGGTTGACTGGAAAGCCTTTGTAATGTACCTTCATTAAGAACTTCCATTACACGGCTTTACATCACTTCTGGCATGAGCAATCCCACTGGCTAGATTGGTGCTGGTTGCTGGAGACAAATTATGTGTTGAATTGGGCTAAATTAGACTGTCAACAGAGATTCCCTATTAAACCAGAAGCAATAACAGCTTATATGTGAACTTGACACCAACATATGATATACACTGCTTAAAATGCATAAGCATCAGTCGTATTGATAGAAGACAAGATATTCGAGTGTCTGAGTGAATCACCTGCTGGAATCTCAAGAAAATGTTTCTTTCTGACATACAATGGTGGCCAGTTTCCGTCTCCTCTTAGCACAGTCATATCTCTAAACTGTAAACAACTAACGCAGTTATTATTAATCATTAATAATGACTTATCAGCTCGTCACTCCTGAAGAAAGCAACTGGGCACGCTCAACTCCGGAGCAGAGAATCAGATTTTGAAGATTGCAATGAACCATTTGCCTATTGATCACAATTAGTCACGTCGGTGTTGATCCCATATAGCCATTAGACTCCATTGATTCTAGTTAGTCACAACTGCATTCATCCTAGTTAGTAATGACTGCTGATCCTGCTTAGTCATTTGCTATTAATCCCAGTCGGTCATTATCAGGCTGAACCAAAGCCATTTTCCACAGAGCTACAACAAACAGGTTTTGAAAGTGAGATGAATGTTTGTCTCTCCTATTCATCATAACCTGTCTACATATAGGCTATCATTATTTTGGAATAGTGTTTATGAACATTTGCAGATTATCTGAGTCTGCAGACAATTTCCTTCTGATGCACTGGTACATTTTTAGTGGCTCATGTCTTTCTGACACTGATGATCTTGTTGCCAGTGATTAGCATGGTAGAGCTGTTTGCCAGTTTTCACTGTTTTCTAAATTTCTCTATTTTGCAGTAATAAGCTAAAGAGAGACGGAACAGCAATAAATAAAATCTGCTAATGAGCACTGTAACTCTGGCCATATAAAAGCTGCAGTATTAGATTTTAATCCAATCCAATTTTTTTGTTGAATACAGCTAATACCTCCTCACAATCCGGTAGCTCTCCATACTGTGAGCGCCTTGTGTTCGCACACAGCCGTGGCTCTGTAAATGAGACAAACAAAGTGGTTCAGTCAGACACAACACTATTCCAGCAAATGAGCAACAGGGGGCGATCATGCTTGTTCACAGGACAGGGGCTCTACATGCTGACAGTGGAGATAATTCAACAGTAGAGAGACCTTGGAGAGTTGCCAAGGCTGAACTTGGCCTCTGATCCCACCTGGGTGAATTAAGGTGGTCTAAACAATAACAATAATAACTTTGCATGTCCAGTGCCATTGGTCTTGACTATTTGTGTCAATGGATTTAGGGGGTGAAGCTTCTGAAGGTGAACTGTAGGGGGCGGCGTATTCTGCATTTTGCAGTTGTCAACAATTGTTCTCCAGAATCACTAACTGGGCTTCTTTGCAAGTACCTTTCTCTTATAAGTTCCCAATATACATTTACCAAGTATGTGAAGAACTTTCCAATGTCCACTAACTGTCCTCTGCATTTTCACCATTATTTGTATTCAGTGTAAACTGGCCAGTGCTGAAATAGGCAGAACCCTCACAGAAGGCTGATGTGGTTCACTAACAAAACAAGTCTGAGAGAACGCCAGCAACCAAGCAAAATGTAACCTAAATGGTATAGCTGAGCTAGCAAGAATTTAAATTCGTCAGTTCATTCATTCATTCATTCATTCATTCATTCATTCATTCATACGCCTGCATCAGTATTTCCTGGAAGCATACCATTAAAGCAAATAAGAATCTTAAATATGGTAAGGTGTTATCATATAAAAGCTGTATGCTTTAGTGAGTCACAAACAGTATAAGGGCTGTCAGTTACGGGTGTTCATTTGAATATTCTGACCACGGTCAGACAGATCTAAGATAGGTCTGATGAGCAGTTTTTTTTAGGCTGTGTTTTATGTTGTCTCTGCCTTTGTTTTATGTAACACTCATACTTTAAATGCCAAGTAAGAGAAGAAGATGAACTGTTCCAAACTGATCCAAACTTTAAAGATGAAACATTCCTTCCAACACTTTAGGCAATATTAATGTATTATTTACGTCTTGGACAATCCAAGAGAGGAAAAAAAAGGTGCAAAGGTTTGCGTACCCCAAGAGGTCTGATTTACCAAGATCTCAGACCTTAATTAGCTGCTAGGTCTGAGATCTTGGTAAATCAGAAGACCGCAAAGTGTTTTCAGGTAGCTGTTTCCTCAGTTTGTAATTAAATCAAGTTAACAGGAATGGTGGAAGTCAATTGAGATCTAAGAATAAAGTGTGACACCTGAACAAATATGGATATATCTTCATGGGTCATGAGAAGGAAGCCTTTACAGCATCCACAGCACAAACTCAGCATCCAAAATTTAAAGAGGAACAGGTCAGATGCACTTTGGAAACATCCTGCGGACTGAAAGTTAAAATACAACTTTTTGACTGCAATGAGCAATTCATGAAAAGAACAGCTCTCTGACTGTTAAGCACTAGGGGGTGGATCGATCATGCTTTGGACTCGTATTGCAGCCACTGGCACAGGGAACATTTCACTGGTAGAGAGAAGTATGGATTCCATGAAATGCCTGCAAATTCTAGAAGCAACCGTCACACTGTCTGTGAAAAAGCTAATAATGAAATGAAGATTGCTTCTACATTAGTCTAAAGATCCTAAACACACCTTAAAATCCACAGTCCCTGGACCCAAACATCACTGAAAACCTGTGGGTAGACCTCAAAAGGGCAGGGCATGCAAGACGGCCTCAGAATCTCACAAGACTTTTTCAAGGAAGAATAGGTGATAATCCACCATAAACTAAACCTGAAAGACTAGCTGGCTATAAAAACTCTTTACAAGCTGTGATACTTACCAAAGGGAGTGTTACTAAGTAATGACCATTGATGCCCCGACTTCAGGTTTGTGTAATTTTACCTTTTTGTTAGTGATGAAGTCTGAAACGGAACCTGCTCCTTTAAACGCTGCCAATTGCCCAGTAATATGTGAACGTGAACTTAGACAATTCACACAGTAATTTGCAAAGTCTTAAACTGCTTATTGTGCGTTAATCTAACTAATAAAGCAATTGCTGATTGTCATCCAAACCCCAATTATATATTAACACAGATCATAATGTATTAATAAATAATCAAATGAATAATAAATAAACCTTAACACATAGAGAATAAACCATTAAATAAACAGAAATTTTGGGCTTTACTAAACACAGGACAAGACCTCAATAAACCCTGATAAAATGAATAAAGCTCTCAATAAAAGCTGTTCCTATTTACCACTGCTGTACAGCATAATATTAATTTCTCTGAACGCTCCATCAACTGGTAATGGAAAGTGAACTCATTGCTCCTTTCAGCTGATACACTTGCAATCTGATGCATTTCTTGTTTGCACAGCCTGAATATCAGCAGGTTATTACCAGTATTTCTGTATTTCCTTTTAACTTTGGTAACAATGTGTGTTGTGGCAGGGACATTTAATGGCTTCAAAGGGCTGGAGGTCCAGGTGCTCGTCTCATTTCGTAGCTGGTGGGTCAAAGCTGCTCATTAGTTTGGATGGCTTCTCCTGATTGAGAAAGCCTTTAAAGTGTCAGAGTGCCCTAATCATGTGACTTCATCTTGGGCTGCTGTTAATATAAGTCGAAGCGTAGAATTGGAGCAATCCAGGGAGCTAGCGGTAGCAGACAACTATTTAATTCTCTCTCAAGTGTGCAAGGACACCATCTACTGGGTTGACCTCTTGGTAGGACTTAAAACCAAATGATCCTTGTGTCCTACCATCAGCGCCACATGAAAAGTTGTCTGTGATCCCAGATATTGCATGAATGAAGACCAGCTGAAGACTATTCATACAGGCCTATTGATTTCTCCACTAAAACCAATTTACAAATTAATCTGACAGTCAGTAATTAAGCTAAGGCAATCCAGTAATATCAATTTCCCTTTTCGGTCCTACAAAGACAGGTGTGTGAGGAGTGCATACGCTATATTCATTTATGCATCTTTCATACATGAGCAATCTTTAACTACATAGTGAACCAATAAAAGAAGATCAACGTAGCATGCCAAGTCCTTGTAGCTTATTTTTTAAATCATCAATTCTAATTAACAGTTTGCTCAAGCCTTTCTCCAAAGCTTTGCTGTCATTTAAGAAACCTAGAGACTCTCCTCGTCTCTCCCCCTCCCCATAACAACTTCTCCACTCTTTGCCTTAATTGCTTTGTTTAACAAAGTGGCGATCAATCATACTTTTCACTTGCTACCTGGCATACTAGCCAGCCGTGAAATGGAAGAGAAGGACACCCTCTCGCTTTTGCTCTCTCTAAACATTTTCCTCTCACCATTTCAACTGTCAGCGAAGATTGAGAGCAGTTTAGATGGAGAGTTTAGCAATTTATTACATGTCCATCTTAATTTCTTGGCCTTCTTCGGATGGTACAGCTTTAGGGTTAGCACCGAGTCATGTATATGCTCCTGCCGAATATAGCGTGGCACTGAGTAACTGATCCCTTTTCTCACGCGGTCAAGCACAGGGAACGTATGTATATTATGCACATATAAAATAGACCACTTTTTTTCAAAAGCCATCTTTACCTTACAATGTTACAGAGCATACCATAATCTTTTTACACATTAACCCCCCTTTATAGTATTAATTTGACATATTACGCATTAATATGCAATAAAGAACTCTTTGGATAAGCTGGTTAAGTCTTATCAAGAGAGGTTAGGGAGGAGGTTGATTATTTTCCAGTACAACTATCCAGTCAGTGTCCCTGTCCAGCAGAACAGCAACACCTGGTGCAATTGGGTTAAGTGTCTGGACCCAGGGTGAACCAGAAATGCAAAGTTAGTCCTGGAACCTGGCCCATGGGCACAACCAGAAACCTCAATCCTGAGACTTGAACATGCAGTCTACTCATTGCTAGCTGACCTAGACTAATGCCCTCCAAGTTTTAATGGCCTTGTATATTTTACCGGCCAATAACGTACCTGTATAAAATTCCTAAATTACCACCACAGCCAGACTGAAGCGTCATAGCATGCAAAGAAGCATTGCTGTGTATAGATAAAAAACAAAGAACATTACAGACTCTGACTAGATTACTCAATTAAAACCAGGGCTCTTGATGGCAATCACTTAAATAACAGTTCTCAAAAAAATTTAATAGGGCTCAAGTGTCTGTGTTTTTCAACAGAATTAGGAAGACAAAGTGAACAGGGTCAAGTACATAACTCTAGAATCATATAAGGCTTCATTATTTGATTAATGAGGAACTGGTATGGTGCATTAGATGAGGAGCTGAGGACAGATGGAACGACAATTTCAAGTGGATCTACCTCCTGATCCAAGTCAACACTACCCATCAGTGCAGTCCATTACTCCACATTCTAGGTATTCAATCTCATCTAGCCTGGCTTACACAGTTCAGAGCAATTAAAGGTGACTCAGCAGGACCATTCAAATACTGCAGGTGCCCTTTTACATTATATGAAGCACCAAATTCAGAGTTTTATTCACTTTATATACTTGGAAAAAAAAAGTTTTCCATAAATGCACTTTAATCGAAATGTTGCTTAAAACGGTAGATGAAGAGGACAAATAATTAAAATTGCCAAACTCTGCATAGATCTGCCATCTCTATGGAAAAGATGCATAATCCTTTCTTTAATACTAGAGACCTGATTTTTTTAGCATGTGAGCTCATTCAGAGCATAATTTGGATCGATAAGTCCTTATTACTGTTGTATTTAATGTAAAAGACTAAACTGTTTTTCATGTAAAAGACATGAAACTGCTGTGTGACTTATGATCCTGTTCATGTGTTTTCCAGTTCAAAAATATTTTTTGGCTAGATTGCATTCTTTACATGTCAAATTAATCGGCTACAGCCTAAAAGGGTTAAACACATGCCTGGAGCCTTACTACTTTCAGTGCTATATTGAGTCACTCTTACGATGTAAAATAGGGCTATAGATTTAAACAACACTGCCAAGACTAGTCTTATGCTGCATTTGAGAGGCTGTCAGAAACTGGAAAATACCACATTTCCTGCTGGTAAATTGAACCTCAACAAGGTTGTTGTTGAGCGCTCAACAAAGTAGTAAAGTGGTAAAATGGGGATTCTAAATGATACATGAGTATACAAGAGCTGACATAATGCAACCTTTTACCTCTTTATGCTGGTGAAAAATTAAACTTTGAGGTAAATATATATATATATATATATACACACACACACACACACACACACACACACACACACACACACACACACACACACACACACACACACACACACACCTGTTGCACGTCTATGGAATAAATGTGCTTACTGACACAGCAAAGAAGAAGCAGAATATGTTTTCTCCAGACATCCTTGATATTTTTCTTTGTGTGGTGGTACTTACAACCTTCCAATGAGCAACCAAACACTTTAATTTATATTATTTTATTTTACATGGGTGTTTGTTTACTTATCCATGTGTGTTTGCTTGTGTTTGAATTACAGACAGCGGCTACACTGTCTTATCTGACCACTAGGCTCGCCATCAGATAACGGCCTAAATTCTCTTCAAGCTCCAAAGGCTAGTCAATGCCACTTGTCCAGCTAATTGAATATCCAATACACATCCAGACTACACTGAGGTGCATTGATCAGCACCCTTGATACCCCTCCATCTCAGGGTCCCTTATATTCACCTCTTGACTTGAAGGTTTCACCTGAAGTTTGTGTGTGGGCGGTATGAGATCCGGGGAGCAATTTTTATTCTTTTTTTTATTTTTTTTTTAAGATGGCATTATAATTATCTGACGCTTTTATAGAAGGTAAACAGACGCCACTTAGATATCTATCACCCAGATATGCAGAGAACGAGACCAGTCAATTTCCCTTTGTTGATGCCGGCAAGGCCAGAACTGTAATAATAACGTTTAATCCGGGGAGGAAGGTATCCGGGCGCAAGCAGATTGCTTTGTGCAAAGTACATTAATTCTCCGTCACTTCATCCAATTACAATTTATTGACATGCCGGGGATAATCAAAAGAGAATTTAGGTGGGGTAATCAGAAGCCGCTTTTGTTGCTCTCCTCCTGTTACATTACTGGAGGCACGGCAGGGTGCCGGCAGAATGCCTCGTCTGTCTCTCTCCCCCTCTCTCTGTCTGTCTGTCTCTCTCTTTGCTACCTCATATGCTAAGCCTTTGTTCCAGCTTCAGCCAGAAAACAGCATGTGGTGTTGTGAAAATAACGCCATAACGCAAAATTAGTGGCTTTATTTTATTTGTTATTTTTGCAAGACACCAGCAGAAAAAAAAATCAAACACTGTAAGCCTTCTATTACATAAAGCATGTTTTGGCAGTGACAGTGAGGTAAGCATTACAGAGTTTGTGACTGTCTTCTTTCTGATGTGTAGGCAGTTGGTGGACTTCTGCCATCCTGACTTAGCTATAATGCTTCAGCCATTCAAAAAACCTGCAGATAGCACATACTGCAGAATGACAAAAGGACATGCAAAGCAAGGTGTGGGGAATGTTCAATAGTGCTATAAGAACTGAAAAGATTTTGAAGAGGCTAACAGTTTATTTTCCTCCAAACTGCAAGCTAAATCTGCTATCAGAAAGGGACAAACATTACTTATACTTACGTCTTGTCAGCTTATATATTTGTGTTGTTTATAAATAGTTGGACTGACTTATTATCTATCTTGTCGACCTTATGGACGACAGTGTCAGTCCGGGCTGGAACATCTTACGCCAGTAGTTAGTACAAGATAAAGCCACATTTGTGGCAAGAAGCTGACGTGTTTGGTCATAATCTTCTTGCTGCGAGGAATGAAAGCACAAATGACGGTCATTTAGAGCACATTCTGTTTCTCAGTGCACACACTAAGCAGCCTCAATCGTGCAAAAGTAAAGCCAAATTGTGTTTTGTCACTGGCACTAATGACTAAAGTGAAAGGCTGAATGACACACACTTATGTTCAACGTTACAAAAACAGGCACAGAACACAATATAGCGGATTTCCAGGTTTCTAAAAGACTGACAAAAGCCCAGTAAGAGCATGATGGTCTTTTTTAGAAAGTCACATCAGTCCCGAAGGCACAGCTTTTGGTGTAAATATTCAATTCTCACAAACGCTTTACAGAAGGGCAACATTCCCAAGACTATATACATAAGCCTTTAAAAACAACTGAAATAAATAAGACCTTTATTTTATGAAGCCTAATTACAAAATGCATCAATTAGCATAAAGCCTGTCTACTTGACAGTGGACTGAGGTGTACAGCTAACTCTGAGGATCTTCTGAGGAAAGTAAAGAGTTTCTCTGAGTAGAAATATATTGGAAAAGGTGTACAGGAGTCTTAATGTACAGTATATCCACTTGGTATAACATTCTTGGGGCTAGTAAGAGCTGTCTAAGAGTGTCAATATGGATATGAAACTGATATGTAAACCACAAAAGACTATACAAGATTATTTTGTCTTTCAAAAAGCATTACAGGGTTCCTTGTGCCACATAATAATAAGAATTATTTTATTCCTGGGTAATTTTTTGATGAATTACTAAGTAAGTTAATTATTCTAACAATAGGTTTTAAGCACACTGTGACCATTCTGAAGACTGGCGTATTTAAAGCTGTTATGGTGTGTGTGTGTGTGTGTGTGTGTGTGTGTGTGTGTGTGTGTGTGTGTGTGTGTGTGTGTGTGAGAGAGAGAGAATGTACTGGGTATTTGGGTCCTATTTTACATCAAAGTTTTTTAGATACATTTCTAGAAATCAGTTTAATTGTGATTAGTGTCAGCACCAATAATAGCACTTAAACAGCGTATCAGCAATAGGGATACCTATACCTCAGACCAAAACCACAAAGCAATTTGTGACGAGCACATGTGCTGACGCGTTCATGTAGTTTGGGATGACAAGAAGCAGTAGAAATTGCTCATGGCTAAATCTGTACAAAACCAGTACAACACCAGTATACTAACAGGAGCCCCTTCAAACAAGAGACACGGTACAGTCACTTACAGCATAAGTTAATGTTAGTCCAGACTGCGCAGCCTTTAGCTTTGATGTTACAGACTGGGACACGCATATGAGACAAATGAGTTGAGAAATCTGGATGCGAAACAACATTCAACTCCACTGTTCCCCAGGCAGAGAAGCTACTGTGTGTTTACATCTACACCACACAGGCTGATCTATAAACTGTTAAGTTCTGATTATTATTGTTTTACAAAATAAAGATATTTAACTAAAAAAAAGCATTTTTATAGATTTTATTGTTAATTACATAAATACTAAATATAAACAATAAATAAACAACAAATGTTTTGTGACACCGAACAAATTTAAACCACATTAATTATTTAAATATTAGGACTTACAGGTCAATCAGACTCCAATCTTTTATTTAAAGTAATTTTGATGTCCATTTGCCTCAGAAAGCATTACAACATCTGACACTAGGAATAATAAATTAAGAAATGTTTACATAGGCTTATGTCAGTTCTCATGGAAGGTTTACGTAGCCACATTTCTGTAAAGCTTTCAAACATACAGTGTCTTTGTTTTTCAGCAAGGAATTCACTGATGCTCCTTGAACTCGACCAGAAGGGACTAGTCTTTTACTAATATCTGTTTGAAACGCTTTTCACTTCTTCTTCTTCTTTTTTTTATTAAATTCAATTTCACATCTGATTCTATTCCAGTGCCTTTCATCATCAAGCCGGGTTATTCTGATGGAACTGGGGGCAGAGGTAGCGTGGATGGCATTTCCAAAAAAACTGAGATTTGATTGCTTCGACACCCATTTAAATGGGGGAATTATGAGGGGAGAAAGTTATTTGACTTCCGCAACCTCGCCTGTCTTGCTGCCGTCAGACCATTTATCTTCCTTTTTATTGTTCATTGCTCATTAGTCTTGATTTAATTTTCGTACCCACTTGCGAAAGAAGTCCAATTAAATAGCACTCGGTCTCTCTCTCTCTCTCTCTCTCTCTCTCTCTCTGCTTCTATTGCTCTTGCAGGCTCCAGTGATGTGGTGAGTAGATGGCAGGCAGGCACACTGTGTGAGTAAAACGGGGTTAAACGATTATTAAAGCAGGAGATCACGGTGGCTTCTCAAGCGAAATGTCTTGAGCATATACGGGGTATTTTGTTGATACTGCAGGTTTGTATAATGTATAGTGATTTGTGTAATCTATAAAGCACTGTCCTATAATGGAGAAAAAAGCAGGTTAAGAGATTAATTTTCTCGTGTATTTCAGTGCTATCCTCTCTCTACACTTTGCTGAGGTTGAGAAAATAAAAGGAATACACATATGTATGTCTGAGTTGCCATTATGGCTTCCATTAATCAGTTTACAAGTGCTACAGTCAGCCATCTCCCATTACTGGATGTGATACCATTCACAACAGCAGAACACACATACACACACACACACTTTTCTACAATGAAGTTATATACATGTTCTATACGTACCATATATTTGTAAGTACCTATATGTAAATATGAAGTGTGCTATACACATTGATCAACTATTAGGAACACCTACACTCATTGTCCGTTTTATCAGCTCCACTTACCATGTAGGAGCACTTTGTAGTTCTACAGTTACAGACTGCAGTCCATCTGCATACTTTGTTATGCCAATTTAACCCTGTTCTTCAATGGTCAGGACCCCCACAGGACCACCACAGAGCAGGTATTATGTGGATAGCGGATCATTCTGAGCACTGCAGTGACACTGACGTGGTGGTGGCATGTTTTGTGCTGGTGTGAGTGGATCAAGCACAGCAGTGCTTCTGAAGTGTTTGAACACCTCAGTCTCACTGCTGGACTGAAAAGTCCACCAACCAAAACTGTCCTGTGGGCAGCGTCCTGTGGGCAGCGTCCTGTGGGCAGCGTCCTGTGGGCAG
>CM067476.1:35427924-35449841 GCA_034552555.1 Semaprochilodus insignis
GCGCCTGTTCTGTTTTGTTAACAGGTCTTCTACAGGCAACGACATTTTAGTTAAATGTTTTTGTAGATTTATTACCTGAAATGAGTTTTGAGTCGCATCCTGCATGATAAACAGATGTAAAAACATTTTTCTGCAACATTTAGTGCAGAATTTATATTTACTTGCAGAGTTTAAAATCAGGTGGAAAATGAAATTGTGCACTAAAAGTTGCAGAAAAATGTTTTTACATCTGTTTATCATGCAGGATGCGACTCAAAACTCATTTCAGGTAATAAATCTACAAAAACATTTAACTAAAATGTCTGCACAAGTTATATCAACAGCGATATCCACCAATCTGTGGTTTAAACACAACCAATCTTTACATTAAACTATTAATTACTGTGATTTTAAATATACAGTATCACATGACATAACACTGTGATGCTAGATATTGACAATTTCTAACATGTCTAGTCCAACTAGTTTAACTCTCATTTAGCATGCACCAAACAGTGATTTGGCTGTTAATTTGTATTTGAATTACCTGAACATAAAAGAAGTTAACATTGAAGTGTCCCCTTATCTCAGATTAAACAGTCATGTGGATTATAATAATGGTGGATTTCATGCTTGCTAAGAGGTAGATGTTAACGTTATGTCACAACTTAGGCCTAGCTCATATACTCGAATGTAAGGGCAGTTAACATTCAAAGTAGGATACAAATGAACTTGCATTCAGCTGGTACAACTGACTACAAATTCAAACACACTACTCATGACTTTATCATCTGTCTACTACCACACATCTGAATGTTTCATTTTCCCCCTTATTTGAAACGCACCTTTAGAAATGCATTAATGTAATGCATATGGGCATTTCAAAACGCCTGTGAGGGCGAGCTTGCATTGTCAAGACAACCAGAATGTTAAGCAACTCATTAGCGCTAACAGAAAGATGCACGTAAATGACCTTGATGAAACCTTGATGTCAAATATGCATGTAAATGATTGCCCTTCCCGCACAACAGACTGCCATTTGCAGTCATTATGAGGTCAAACCATCACCAAGGGCGAGCGATGTTGACGTGCTTTTAAAATAAAGTGTAAAGCCTAATGGATCTTTACACCTCCTAAAACCCTTCAACCTGGGGGAATAAAATACAACTTTGCTGTAAAAATAGAGGCTCCAGACACAGTGGTATTAATGGTGCTGGTTTTGAATGTCACTTTCATGGTTCGCCAACATAGTGAATAATACAGGTTGCAAATCACTTCACAATCTGTAAAATACGCCTGCGTATAGAAGAACACTAGGCCAGCGATAAATAGCACTGGTATCTTACGGCGAGATTGTGTATTCATAGTTAATGGATACCTTTGCATTACCACATAGGTACGATGTAAAGAGACATTAATTGTTAAGACTAGCTTTTTGTTGTCATGTTTCTAGTCGTTGGTTTGCTTTTTCTGCTTCTCACAATGCAAGCAGAAAATGAATAACGTAACAGCCTTTTTCCAACTAAATAAGGGTGCTCTCTGACCTACTACACTACCGATAAGTGTACCTGGTAAAAAAGCCTTATGAGTGTACAAGCAGAATGCGAAAGCAGGGGCGTAATACCTCTTGCTGTGCTCCCTTCTCTGGCTTCCAGTAGCTGCCCATATCAGATTTAACACTCTGACGCTTGCCTACAAAGCCAAGAATGGCCCGGCCCCTCCCTACCATACTGCAATGGTTAATATTCGAACCCTTTGAGCTTCAAGTACAGCTCGGCTTGACCCGCTATCCCTCAAAAAGAATGGAAGACGTGTGTCCAGATTCTTCTCTGTCCTGGCACCCAGATGGTGGAATGAACTTCCACTAGTTGTCCAAACAGCAGACTCTCTTGTGGTATTCAAACGCAGACTGAAGACCCATCTCTTTGTAAAGCACTTAAGTGAGTAAATACTAATAGACGTATATACTGAAATGATTTGTTTTGCACTTATACTGAGCGTAACATTTCTTCTATCTAGGTCTGAGCGCAGGTTTGGGATTGCTAGGTAGTGCACTTATGCTGTATTTAATTCTGTATTCTTTATTCTAGGTATCAGCACTGGCCCTTGTTCGGATAGCATCTGAGCTCAAGGCGAGTTTTAGACTCTAACCTTCTTATATTAGCTGGGAAACATTCTCTGACTGAACTCTAAGCACAGTTGTAAGCCATTCTGGATAAGAGCTTCTGCTAAATGCCGTAAATGTAAATGTTGACTGTACCATTTCCTAAAGGAGCAGGGGGATCTATTTGCAGAAATGGAAGATAATACACGTAGTATACACAGTATAGATAGCCCCTAAAATCTAGAAGCGGGTAGTCTTCCAACTGAGGCTGCCATTTAGAGCCAGAACTGACAAACCGATTACAACCAGAAGTAAAACTAAGAAGTCGGTTTCTTATTAAGAATTATCAACCTCCGCTTTAAATGGTGCAGCAGTTACTACAACGCATCAGGTGCCAGAATATAATGAATGTAACTGGGAAATGTTACTGGCATTAAAATATTAATTAAGACATTCTGATACCCTAAATCAGCTTATCACGGGAGAAGTACTGATACTGAGCTGAGTCTGTGCTGAATTACTGTGTTATACTAATGATATGAGCATGTGGAATAATCTGCTAGAAAACTGGTGCTGGACAGCCGTTTTGTTTAAGAACCCAAATTTGGACAAATGAATGGTTGCAATTATTATTTTGCAGAAACAAAACACAAGAAAAGACAAAATGGTGAAACCTTCCATCAAAGGAGCAAACAAGAAAGAACAAAGCAATGTCAGAAAAACAAAGAAATACAGCGTGACATCATAAAAGCGTTACACATTTAAATAATTAAATGAATACAACTGGTCGCTAAATGCATGCAGAGGACCAAAAGTAATAATAGTCAACAGATCCACTTTCTCCCACTTCCCAAAAAGGGTGAAGGATGATATTCAAACGCTTCTCACAATTGACAATTTACTAACAAGCTAACAGCTTGTAACGATCACTAAGTGCCTGTATTAGGCGCATGCGCGATATACAGAGAGAGACAAGAAGCATGGACGGATATGCATGCAAGGTGGTTGCTCCAGGTTGTAGCCTGTATGTTCTGCCGCACTGCTGTTATTGAGGATTGTGATGAATGAAGTGTGGGTGCTACCCTGCCCAACAAATGGTCTCCAGAACACCGCGATGGCTGTTTCCCGCGTGAGTTTCTCTATGAAGGTCGGGACAAGTAGCTAACCACTGGTCTCATCTCTCTCCCCAGGAGCATTTGCCCACTACCGCTATTCGTTACAAGCTTCAGATGTCCAATTAATTTCTGGGTACAGAAATTCTGCCCTTGTTTGCGAACTCCAAACTGCTTTCTGTGTTGTGGTTTGGGTCTTAGAGGTGCAAAAAATATATAAAACTGCAATATTATATTTTGTAATACGACACTGATTCTTAAATCATAGCATCAATTGAATTAATAGTTTAATTGGCAGATTGGCAGCAGGCAGTGGTTCATTATGTGTTGTGTTTAAACCACCGAAGGGTGTGAGAGTACACAGCTAACGTTAGCATTAACAAAACTTCACATATTTTTACACCATTTCCTAAAATTACCTTAAAAAAAATTGGAATATTTCACCATGCTTACAATATTGCAATACATCACAATATAGTGAATCATAACCCTGGTACAATAATACATATCGTATCATGATGCATACCAATACACAACCTAATGGGCAAAGTAATCTGCAATTTGTTTCCTACAGATCAGACTAAACGAATAGTGCACTGCCTATTTGAATCTGAATCTATTTAGAGCATCATATTTACTCATTCCAAATAATGTATTCATATTGGTCACATCTCTACTCTGAACAACAGGTCTTATTATAGACTCTGCACCCATCCAAAGTATCTGAACCCATATCAACCTTAGCATGAATTGAGATGCAAAGCATAGCCCAGGCCGATCCTCATGTAATCAGGGTCGTATAGATTTCTGCAAGTCTAATGGCTCATCTCTCGCATGCAGAGCACTGGTCTGCATGAAGCCATGTGGCCAGCCTCGGGCCAGGCTTATCTGGACCAGACCCCTTGTCTGCAAGCCTTGTGACTACTGCCAGCACAGCTCAACTCCACTCTCTCTCTCGCTCGCTCTCAGTCCTGGGTCTGTCACTGACTCACGGCCCTTCTCTCTCATTCATTGTCATCCTCTCCATCCATTTTTTTCCCGCCTTCTGATGCTGACCACGATAAGAAGAGAGCCCCATCAGATGCACTGGAGCAGGGTGGCTGGACGAGAGCCTGGTCTAATCGCTCCATTGCCTTTAGCCAGCTAGTCAAGCCCAGCCAGCCGGAGAGGAAAACAGGAACTCCTGTATTCTCCCCAGGTCTGAAAAATTCCCTTCATGGACCTATAGCCTTAATCCTCTGCTTAAGCCTCGTTTAAACGGCAGTCACCTGAGAGAATGTTCGTGTATTTTGTCAATGTATTTTCTGAGGTGATTTTAATGAATGTATATTGATTTGTCTCATTCATGCACTTTTCTCGTCTCATGAGAGGGTCTGGGGACAACCATTAAAACATTTTGGACTGAATGTAACTAGGAACAAAGACTGATTAAGGGAGAAACAAACAGAGTGCCATGTTTCAACACAAATCCAATGCCTTGTAAAGTCACAGCTCAAAGTAGAGGGCATGATGCAGGCGCACTGATTTGTTTCATTCATGCACGTCCAGAAATAAGGAAAAATCCTTTCTGCATTGTTTTCTGTTCTATTACGGATTAGCTTTTGAGTCTGACGAACAGTGCTCAATATTGTTACCTTATGCAAACCAGAACGAAGAATATACAGCACAAACAAACATGTTTTAAGTAAAATGTTCATCTTAATGATGACATTGACCAATCTGCAAATTTACTCATGAAATCATCATTTTATCAGAGGACTCTGTAGCACAAACACACAATGACGGGTCAAATTAGTTAATTAGTTGACAGGCGCAGATTAACTGCTCAGCAATCCTTTGAACTTCTTCCTCAGTTTAACGAGGCAGTCTGCAATTATCACTGCAGTCCAATGCACTGGGTTCCTCATTAGTAGAGGTGCGGCTGCCAGTCATACTAGAGGGCTAGCCGCATATCTGATAAACACCGCAGAAGTTGATGAGAGCGCACTTTTCATATTGTCGTGTGACACTGCCGTTTGACCTACGTGCCAAAGAAAAAGCATTTGACGGAAAAGGACTTCCTATCATTGGCTAGTAATAGAGTTTTGAGGCGAATGATTAATTACTGCATTCAGTGTGGTAATTAAAGGACGGGTGAAAGGGACAGTCAAAGCAGCAAGGATGGAGGCCCTGAGGGTGGAGGCCTAGTCTGAGATGTCATAAAGGCAGATTGCTGTAATTGGTGAGGGAGAAATTAGGGTCACGTCCCACCCTTCACAAAGCTGAAATCAGGAAAATTGAATAATGGGTCAGTGTTTGTTCGTGATGGCACAAGTCTTAGAAGAGAATTGGCACTTTATTTTATTTGTGTTATTCCTAATGAACAGTCATATACAGAAGTCAAATGACACAATATCCAAGCAAAAATAAAGTAACACATCCTCTACAGCAGGGTTTCTCAACCTGGGTGCCGCAGACCACCAGTGAGCCATGAAGCACCTTGTAGTGGTCCATGGGCCTGTACTCGGGGAGGCAGTCATTTGTAGTGGGCCAGAAAAGTCATATATAATCATCTCAGTGTTCTATTAAGCATATTAAACTCAAAGTCAAGTTTATTTATATAGGGCCTTTTACAGCAGATGTTGCCACAAAGCAGCTTTACAGAATAAAGGGCCTCTAGTGAGCAAGCCAAAAGGCGACAGTGGTGATGGAAAAACTCCCTCAGAGCAAGAGCAAGAAACCTCGAGAGGAACCAAGACTCAAAAGGGGAGCTCATCCTCCTCAGGTCGACCCTGGATATTAATATCAATATATGTATATTAATGTACACAAGTACAAATAAAATCATTACAACAACAGGCTAATTAAACATCTTCAGGTTAAGACATCATTGCTGCTGGGTAGCCACAGATGGAGAGGTTTCTTGGGGTGCTCCCTTGTTCACAGCTCCCTTGTTTGAATTTCTTGAAGAATTGATTTTAGTGTTCTGGGGGGCCGCTATTCTTTGTAGTCATCATCAGGTGGGCCTCAACGTGGAAAAGGCTGAGAACCCCTGGTCTACAGAGAACAAACATCTGCACACTTTAATGAACTGTTACTACATATTTGATTACATATTGAGCCAGATTCTCATACATGGATTAGGTCTAGGATAAGGCCAAACTGCAGTGGTAATGGTGAGTCACTGCTGGAAATTACTTTTAGTCATAATTTGAGTCTGCGGAACTGGCCTGTTTATGCAGTAATTATATGTACAATTGATTTATATTCTGTATCCACAGCTTTAACTCCACAGCTGTAATTTTGATTATTTCCATCTGTTTCAGTGTCAGGGAATGACAAAAACATGGCAACAATCTAAAGGATGGTTTCTCTGCAAAAAAAAAGGACTGTATCCACAAAAATAACTTTGAATCATAACAAAATATCTCCTCACCTACAAACACAAAAATGTAATTGATTTATAAGTTTATAATTTAGTTTATAATCCATGCTTCCGACATATTTTCCTCTGTTTTTCAGTGAACTAAGAGTGAGAGAGTTAATATCGAATTAACCAGAAATAACTTCATATTCAGACCGTTTCAAAGCATTTACATGAAGGCATTCATGTAATTTCATGGTTTGTTTATGCCGTTAAATGAAACTTTAACTTTCTTTTTAAGACTACTGCTGTCTTCAGAGCAATTGTATAGCTGGTACATTTTTGTCAGTTCAATGACCTCCAACAAACTGTTTGGTTGGCTGACCGCTCTTAAACTTGCTGGAGATGAAGCATAAACATGAAGCTAAAACGGCAAGGAGAATGACAGAAAACTTTGACAATAAAAAACGAGGGCAGAAAGGGGCGGCAGCCGCAGTAAAGGGAGGAGATGTGCTTTGCTCTCTAGTGCTCACTGCCTTCAAAAGAGGCTCAATCTGGGTCATTGCTCTTTGTTTTCCCTTGGCTCGCCTGTCAAGTTTAATATGTAGAGACTGGCCTTGCCTGCGGCCCACGCTAAAAGATATCAGTTTGCGGGGAGGCCGCGGCGAGCCACGGGCACGGCGCATTAAGTCCCCCAGATTGAGCATGGACCCTAGAGTACGTGTCCCACAGGCTGGCTCCGTTGACTCATGTAGACCTTTCCCCAGCTGCCGAACCTGAGTCCAGCTCACCAGGCCCAGCACGTGCTCAGCGTAGCCAGTGGCTCTTTGTCAAAAGCCATGAATTTGATTACAAGCTAAAAAGCATTAATAAAGTCCTTTAAAAATGATTGACAAATACAAAGCATGCTAAAGCCAGGGGAAACACAGTAAACTGTCATCAAGACTGGTATCTATGTAAAATGAAGCAGAAATATAAAGATGTGCATAATTCTTATTCTCACCAGGCTGTAATATTCGCCCAGTGTAAATAAAATGGTACAATCAGCAAGACGCAAACCAGGTCAATGCACACTGGAACACAGTGGCTTAAAAAAAACTTGACTCTGTATATATGCAGGAACTGGCTTCAGAGTTAAAAGGTAGTTAATGTAATTAATAGCTACAGCACTCACACGGTAATGCGTATTTACAGTAACTGCATGTACTGGGTTTTAAATGCTTTACAAAACTATGTATGTTTTAACAGACTATATATTGGCAGCATTAATCAACACTATAACATTTTCCTAATGAGAAATGAACGAGTTCCTACATTAATATATAAAGTTGTGCGACACAGAAAATAAAATAATCACAAACTGACCTAAACATTCTGTGCTTTACTATATGTTGGGACATTGTGCGCTAGATAAGCTAGCATGCATTGTATAGATGGCCAGGATCACAACCCCATTTTCAAAAAGTAGAGATGCCTTCCAAAATGCAAATAACAAAAAAATGCAATCATGTGCAAATCATTTAAAAAGGAAGACAACAAATCAAATGCTGGAACTGGGAATTATTTTTTAATTTTTTTTATTTACGCCCGTTTTGTATTTAATGACAGCAGCACACTTATCAGTGCATATTTCAAAAGCCAGCACTCATAAGGTTCCATTAATGTGCATGTCATGCATGACTTATGTAAGCATGGCTTCCATTAAAAGTCAGGATTTTAATGGAAGGATAAGGGCTAAAATTTCTGTGCTACACTGATGACATCCGTCTTGACAAAACTGAGGTTGGCTTCTTATTCAAATTTCTTATTCCACCTTAAATGGTGTCAGAACGTACAGGAGAATGAATGGGAAATTAGACATAAAGCAACTTCAACCACGTTCCATCTTGCATCTGGGAAAGCAAACGCACTAGACAATTCTGGAAGCACATCGAACCGAGCCTGCTTTCAAACAAGCGTCGGATTCAGCATTTCAGAATGTCATAAGCAGTCTTCAAAAAGCGGACCATCAGTAGGGCCAGTTGTTTTCAGTCACGCTGGTCACTTTGGCGAAGTATTAGGTGATTGCCATTTTGTCCTCTGATATTTAGCATAACAATTCACTAATGTTTATACACTATATGCCAAGCAAAAAGATCAGGCTAAATGGAACCATATGACGTGGTTTGATGCATTATAATTTATTTGAAAAACTCTTTCAATCACCCTTTTTTGATTGATCAGAATTAGCGAGATTCTAAATTTTCCACCTCGTCCTACCATAAAAATGTGCAAGTTTATTTCAAATGTGGTACTTTTCCACTCCAATTTCTGAGCATTTTCAAAAATCGCAAAAAGCTGTGGATGGAAAACCTGCTTGTGAAGGCAAGATTAATCCTGTACAATATATGCAGCACCATATGCTGCCAAACTGCATTCAGTACATATTGCAACAGCATGGCTCCATAGTAAAACTGCTAAATTGGCCATTTGGTGCATTATAAGCTTCTATATATAGGCTTGTACATAGCTAGCTAATCTTATCTAACCTTTCCACCACCTGCTAGAAAAAAACAGCACAGACCAGTATATGCTGTGGTTTGGATGCTGTGTTGTTTAGCAGGGTAGTTAAATACAAACTTGCTGCATTGATTCAGAAAACTGAATGGAAAATGGAAAAATGAAACTGCTATGAAGACAACAGTCCTTTGACATGTAGTTTTACAGTAAAGCTGATGATACTTTTTATTTTGATGTATTAATGCAATACCGCTAATAATATTGCAGTAGCCAATACAGCATAATTAGTTACTACTGTAAACGTTTTACAGTTTCATACAGCACCAAATTCTGGGAAAACACATTTCAAGGATCATACTGGCTTGAACAAAGTACAAAGTATGGGTGTATGCAAGGGGGGGGGGGGGCATCTTGTGATTTATGCACAGTGGTAACAGTCCTTTTTACATATTAATTCACATCTGTGATATGTGGAATGGCTGTGGTGTTGTCACATAATAGAAGACGTTACTGCTTTGGTTGTACTGAATTTTCATTCAGTTTCAAGCACAAAGGAGCTTAAGGAGCTTTTGAAGTACGGCCCAAGTTTATCTGCAGAAACTCAGAACTTATGAACAATCATTAAACTGCAGATTGACATGCCCAATCCTCTCTCCCAACAGTGTCATACACTGTTTACAAGTAAGCGCAGAAACGAAGGCAACGGTTAGTCAAGTAATAAGCCGTAATTGGCTATAGCACCAAGTTTAATAGACCTAACAGTCTTGGGACCTGCTTTGAAGCTGTTGGCAAAGCATAGATAATGAAGGCTCTCTGCTTTGCACTGGTGGAATGATGTCATTCGCAAATCAAACTTATTGTTTCATCTCTGGCACGTAATGATGCTAATTGGCTAACTGTCTCTGTTGTTGCTGTGTAGACAGATCAAGGTATTCACCCAAAGGACATGCGTAAGCCAATCTGTGTGACATCTCACTGTGTACATATGGGCTTGTTTTCTGTCTCGATTCCAGACGCCCGGAAATCAAGGCTGTGTGCCAGTGTTTGCTAACCTTACATGACATGATGTTACTAAACTGTCCATCATTCTGTTTGTGCATGGGAAGCCAGTGCTGGCACATGCGCAGCACTAAACCACTGCAGAGCATTTCACATACAGTCAGAGCTGGTGTGATGCACTCCGTTGGCAGGTTTCCTATATACAGTGCAAACAACAAATCCCTGGTTGTACTGCAAGACATTCTTCAAAATCACAAGGTCCATATCACAACAGTTCAAGAAGAAACTGAAAAAGGCAAAAAAAAAATCCTCTGGCAAGCTGTGGCAACCCTGAAATAGACAGTTTGTCAGTTATTTCAATCCTTGATGATGCCACAGCCATCCAGGGCTGGGAGTCCAAAAAAGAACAACTGTCCTCACTCTCTCTGGGTGGACAGGATGAAGGGAAAAGAAGTTCTGAAAACTAACACATACATATTAGGGCCATCTTTTTGATGAACTGCAAAGCATAAAAACAATAAAACAAACAAACAAACAAACAAACAATAAATAAATAAATAAAAATCAGGCCAAACATTTAGATGTCTGTTTTTTGTGGTCACAGTTCAAACTAATGATGGCAGAACACCTCATCTTGTTCACGGCACAGCACAAAAACATAAGACATCAGAACGCTAACCATTGAACTGGAGCATTGCTGAAAGGTTGGGGAATGACAGTGAGTACCTTAATACCAGTGTTTCTCGCCCTGCCCTGCACATTTTAGTGCTTTCCCTGCTCCCAGCACAGCAGATTCAACTGATCAGCTCATTAACAAGCCCTTTCAGAGTTGTAGGGGGCGTGTTAAAACAGGGAATCCACTAAAAATGTGCCGGGCAGGGTGCCTCCAGGACCAGGGTTGAGAAACACTGACTTAATACAAACATACTAATCTGTTTATACCCAGTCCTGCACCTTGTGTGTGCCTTTTAGCTGCAGTGCTCAAGAGAAAAATAAGAAAAACTCATCATCGCTGTTACAAAAAGCCATTTTTCCAGAATTTCCAGAGTGCTAAAAAACAAAACAACTGGATTTAAAATATTTATTATTATTATTGATATCGAATAAGACCTTATGAAGCAACAAAGGCTCATTTTCTGCCTGCAAAATAGTTAGTTTGAGGTATAATGAGTTACACATATTACCTATTATACAATTTTATGGTATTTTTATGGCCAAGAAAAAAAATCGCTGTTAACAAAACCTTACACCTCTGGAATGGCAGCTCCACAGGTGAAGGAAATGCATGTGGCAAGATTTTAATTCCAGTAATTCTGGGAAATTTCTAATGGTCTGTGTATGTACAAAAAGTACAGACAATCTGAAGGATAGCTGGGGGTTAGAAATACAGCAAAAAAATAAGATGGAAAACATGCAGATAGCAGTACTTAGTCGTCAGGTTTTCTGCCAAGCTGTACACGTCCCTTTATTCAGACAACAGTAGTCGAGCTCTGCCCATTCATGCTGTTCTAAAGTGTATTTGGCCTGCCTGGACTGCTTTTTGATTGATGCACAATACGGGGCAGCCAATCAGAACAATTGTTCAAAGCAAGTGTTATTTACATATGCTGGTCTTAAAAGCTCTGTAACAAAAACAGCCTGTAAAGAGAAAAAAAAACAAACAAAAAAACCCCACTTAATTATGGCAAATAAAACCACACAAACATTTTAAGTGGACTAGAAGCCGAAAAACAAAATACGAGAATAGTTTAAGACATGGACCATTTACCAGATGAACTTGGTAATGTTTATTAACAACAAGCTTGTGTCTTTTTCTTTTTCATGAATAGAGGGCATGCATAGACACAACTTTCCCACTGGAACACGCCCCCTCAGTCGGACAAGACAAAGTGGCAAAAGAGTCCACGATAAAGCTGCGTTTATTAGAGGAAATGGTGAACAAGTGGAAATCTGCTTAAGTTAAAGGCATATACATTCTTATGGTAATCATGATCTTTAACGTTTCTCCACTCCAACCATGACTCCCAAATCCACAACGTTACCTGGTTTGCTGCGTTTCCCCATACAAGGTAAACTTTAACATTAGCTAACCACTACCCCCCACCCAGCCCTGCAAACCCTTTGTTGGTAGAACACAAGGTTTATTGTTAAGGGTGCTGACAAAAAAAATATTTAATATGTAATAGATTAGGAGTCAACAGATTACATAACTTTACAACTTTACCCCAAAATCCAGCCGCAAATCCATGGTTCACTGCCTGGATTCCAGTTGTTTCTGCAAGTTGCAGTAATCAATAAGCAGTATAAAAAGTCATCTTCCTATTCATAGCTATTTGTTTGGATACTACTGTCCAACCTAAATGTCACTGCAGTTACATTTTGGTAACTGCATGATAGTTCCACCATTTAAGGTAGAATGTGAAAATCTGAACAAAAAGCAGGCGAATAGGACATTTAATTCAGCCTTGTGTGATCCTTATTTTTCTTTCAGCAGAATGTATAAAGGATGCACTGATTTGTTGTTGAATCTATTTGTACAGTCGAACACGCAGTTCTTTGACATTTTAGATGTTTTTGTTTTGGCTGCATTCATACCGACCGCTAATGCTGCCACTCGGTGGGCGTAACCACAGTGGTTCCCAGCTGTGGCGTCATGCGCATACCCTTGATAATTCAGTAAGTACCACTTGGCAGGTCAAATCTGTCCTTAGTATCCTACAACTGCTGGTGAGCTGGGGCCTGAAACACGTTAGACTAATGGGATGTCCCTGCCCTCTGTTCCACTCTTCACTTTAACATCTTTAGATCTTTCTCCAAACAAGGAGGGATTAAACTAGTCCACACTACTCACCCATCAGCACCCGACAGGTGGTACTTAGGCCCCCTTTCAGACGGATTTGTGGAGGGCGAAAGCACTCAATCAAATAGCAACTTTCTGCAAGACTGACCAGCATAATAAACAATTGGTGATTGTGAGCGAATAAGAACAGCTTTCCCTGCCAGATGCACACTTGATGTACACTATGCCCTTTAAGACTCCAAGTTCTTGTCAAGCTGTGAGTTTATCTCTCAGTTTGGGTGAAGAGTACAACAGGCTAAATGCACAACACAAAGAGGCAAGTAAGCTACAAATTCTGAAAACGTGCTCTGCATAACGACAGACTAATAAACAGCTATTTATTTAAAAGTATGTGGAATTTTAACTATTTATGTAGTTACATACTAATCATTATTAATTATTACTGAATTTTAATTGAATTTAAGCATTTGACAGTGATTAACTAGGCATTATGGAGATCTTTGTGCATCACCGACTGTCTGCGCTGAATAATAAAACAATTTGTCAGTTTAATGTAATAAACACTTCACTTGGTAGCAAGACATTTGACTGGTTTTGTTTAAACACATATTTTGAATAAAATAAAGCCAAAAATATTAAATTAATAATATTAATTCACAAAACAGTTCAAGCAGTATTACTCAGTAATGCATGTACACCCACCAGCGATTTCTTTAGGTACACCTCCTTGTATCTACACATTCCCTATTTTTAATTATCTCCACTTTCCATATAAGAGCACTGCGTAGTTCTACAATGGCAGACTATAGCCCCTTTGTGTCTCTGCACACGTTATTAACCACTTTCACTCTGAAAGCTGAAAAAAAAAAGAAGAACGTGTGTAGATACAAGGAGGTAGGTGTACCTAATGAAGTGGCCGGTGAGTGTACATGTCATATAGGTATATATTATCATTATCATTACAGAATGTTCAGATTAGGATTAGTATTAGTGGTGCAGATTCAGGGATGTGTCGAGATGGGTGCTGATATGAATATTTAGCCTTTTCTTCTAGCAAACATGTCCCAACATTAAAACAGTGCAGTTTATTTTTTTTTATTTTTATTTTTTTTATTTATAACCCTACTTTTTTTATTTTGTTATGGCTCCATAAATCCAAAACTTACATAGCACGCAACAAACTGTGAATACGAGCATGAGCAGAGGCAAACCGACAGCTTCTAAACATACTGTATTCAACTGGCTGAAATTCTGAAATACTAAAAGAATTAGTCCCAGCTGAAACAAATTAATCACTACAGTAATTATCCAATCAAAGTCTTCCAAGTGTTGGCTTATTTAAATAGAAATGGCGACTTTGTCTAAGCAGTGTATTTTTAACCACTGAACACAGAACAGACACATTCAAATCCCACTGAAGTGCCTATGAACCCCAGAACTTAGGAATAATGGCAGTATTCTGGTGTTAATTCATGCTTTTCAAAGGCTGGGTGCCTGAAAGCATGTCTGATCCGGAGACAGTCCAGTCAACATTTATACTATACAAACATGCAGGACAGACAAATGGGAAAGAGAGCCAATATATACCATAAAAACACACTAAATAATTAAATAAACATGGTGCATGAGGACTGCATAAAAGTATCATAATACTTGTAGTAATAATTCAGTCACCGAAGAGTAAAAAGCTCAAAGAAGGATAGGAGAACTAAACTGTCCTTACTTTGATGGATAAGGTAAGAGCAGTGTTAGGTGTTAGGTTTTGTAAGGGCCTGTTATTACAAAGTGTTACCAAACATTTCTGGGACCCTTAAGAAGTTTTCAGTTGAGTTTTTGAAGAATCACCAAACAAAAGGTTCTTCAGGGAACCAGAAGTGGATCTTCTATGGCATCGCTCCGTAGCACTTTATTTTTGAAAGTCTATGAGGTTTTATGGAGTTGCACCAATAATGGGAATGTGGGGTACCAGATTAAATGATCTTTATAATAAGCAGAGGGAAGCCATAGAGCAAGCTTGAGCTCCAACAGTAGGTAATGTTGTCATGCTACAAGACACAAGGTTGAGCCAGTGGCCCGTAGTCTTCAAGCGCTGCTCTTTTTTCTGCCAGGTTGTTCATGTCCATTAATTACAGCTGCCATTTGTGACAGAGAGTCTGACAGGATGCAGCTCGCAACGCACTCCGGGTTTGTCACTTCTATTTCTGAAGGTGTGAACATTGGACAAGTGACATTCTGCCGGTGCCTCTCTCTCTCCCTCTCTGTATTTCTCTCCCTCGCTCCATTTCTCTTTTTCTCTGTAAACTGTAGGTGTGAAAAGGCATAGGTGTTTTAGTCTGTCTGACTGCTTTTCTATTTAGACCCGTTTCAAAATCTCACCCCAACAATTCTGTCAATATTTCCTCTATTTCTTGTCCCTCTGTTTCTCGGTTTTCTTGGTGTCTCTTACTGCAGAATTCCAATGGTAACCTTTAGTCCTTTTTTTTGTCCTGGACATTTTTGAAAAAACTCCATCTCAAAACATCTCAAAACTCCATGACCTCTATTAAAGAACAGGGTTTTGATTTGAACCAAAATCCAAAAATACTACGCTTTGAGAAATGAACTGCATTTCCTCACCCTGATTGTGTTGCTGCACCTTGAGCCAAATGCCTCCGACTCCCCCATGTCCTTTCATGCATGCAGTCATGGCAACAACACAATCCCCTCAGGAAAGTGGTGCATGTATGAAGTGAAACCATCCTGAGTTAGATTAATAAGGCCATACATGCCTGCACATATGTGACTGACAAAAACAGGGATGCTCACTTTTGATCAGACTTGGCACTATTAAGGAATGACCAAAGGCCAATTTAAGGGCAGTACTGTTGAGCTTGACTCCTTTCAGCCAATCAGGGTCTTGGTTAAGTCCCATACCAAACTGCACAAAGTACACAGAACAGCAGACTTCTACTGTAATTGGCCAAAAAAAAAAAGATTTCTGCTCATCTTGTGGTGTCTCCTTCTCACCCATACACTATATACAGTTATCTATTTTACTTTATTTGGACATATTAATCTCATAGGTGTGCAGTTAGAAACTATAGCTCATCTTTTTCCATGCACAATATGAGTGAGATCCTCTAGCCCTTCATCAGTGGTCAGTTTTTGACCAAAGGACCACTGTCTTGTGGAATGTTTTCGGTCAGCAGGCTATTTTCAACCCAGCAGTGACACTGCTGCTCGGGGCTGATACACTTGTGTCAGTGCCACAGACACTAAGAGTGCTTTTCTATTTGTAGTTTGTCTCTCCTGGTCCAGACCAAAGCACAAAGATACGGTGGTGCATTAGGCGTTCACACCGACACACTCGTCATCGAACAAAAAGATGTTCACAAATGTCATATGGATGTATTAATGGGCTAGTCAGGCTAAAACCTTCATCTCTTTCAAGGGCATCAGGATAAGGTTACGGCATGCATATAGTTTTACGGCATGCACATAGTTTTACTGGCTGTTAACAAACCATCAGGAGATGATTATTTTGGACGTCTACACTTTCCATGGGTCTAAAAACTATGAACTCCGAAAGGTTGTAAGCAAAAAATAAAAAATAAAAAAAGGCTACGCTTGGGATGATCTGCATCTATGTGAAGCTGGTCTATCTGTGTAGTCTGTCAGTCATTCCATGTCAAGTGCATCATGTTTAACGTGCAATTAACCAGCCTTCAGACATCTGCTTCAGTCTACAGCTAGGACCACTAGGGACGGTTAGGTCAGTTTCTAAATCGAACTGGCTGAGATGCCCTTGAACATGTTGCAAAATCTATATACACATAAAAACAAACTTTTAAGAACAAACAAGTCACTGCTACACAAATACACGGTTAACCATTCAAGGTGTCATTATATGAATAACTACATTTATTTGGGTGTCGGTTACATTTCTTTTTGGGAGGTACATACACAGACCAACAGAACTGTAAAATGTTTTTCCCCATATTTGGGAGTAAGCATGCTATACTTTGGTGCTCTGTAACACAAGTACCTTAATGTGGGCCTGTTGTCAAGGACAGACGGCATAGCTTTTAGCGCTAAATAGGCTAGGCTGATAGCTAGGTCAAAAGCTGTTACAGTTTAGAACATGTTGACACATTGTAAAAGATGACAAGTCTCCATCAGCATTTAGCGTTGTACTGTAGTTTAAGTCCTTTAGCTCACCTGTTAAAGTTACAACTGACTGGGCAGATTTTGTGACACATAAATAAAAAATAAAATAAAATAAATGTAATATCTAACAAACATCCTGTATCATATTATGCCCTGGTCAAACAGAGCTTGTGGGTTTCATGTATGTATATTATGTATTTTATAATGGCTTTGAACGTACCTCAGCTGCAAAGCTATCCAAAGCTCATCAAAAGATGAGAAAACATATGTACATGTCAAAACAGCATCAGGCATTCATCTTTTACACATATCAAACTCTGTGTCTGCTGAAAGGAGATGACACAAGAGGTGTTCATTCTGTGTTTGGTCACCCATATTGTGTTCATACTTTAAACAAACTGCACCACAGTTCGCTTGAAGTAGAGATGCAACGGTATGAAAAAATATTAATCACAATCATCATGACCAAAACTATCATGGTTATCAGTATTATCACAGTATTGTTAAAAAGTGCTGAAAATGTTCAACAAGTTTAGTTATTTTGTTCAGTAGCAGTTAGCTTTGTGTTACAGGGACTTTTATTTTGATAGACAGAACTGCATGCGTAGGTAAACAGAGCGTAGGTAAACAGAGCCGAGTGCTAGCCTGAGGCAGAGCTTCATTTCTTAGTTTTTCATGAAATCATTGATGGACTATGACCTTGTCTCCACTAAGTTTCTTTTGAAAACCTTTTAATTACAACTCTTTTATTGCTGGTGGCATTTTCTGAGAAGAACATTCGCCAGCTTCTTGTTTTAATTTTCCTGTTTCACCTTAAACGGTGCAGCTATGGTGCGCTATAATGTAGCTGCTGCACCATTTAAGGTGGAATGGAAAAATCTGAAAAAGAAGCTGAGTACGGTTTTGTAGCTGTAGTTAGCGTTTGGCAATAAGGTGATTTAAACTACAGAAACATCCTACTTAGTGTTTTATGAAGGGAGGTATGTGCGGCCACGAAGATAAATCATAAAATTTGAAGTTGCCCCTTTCGCAGGAAATAACCAATCAACCAGATATTGGACTTTCATCACTAGTTTTCTTATTCCAGATCATGCGTTTTTATTCTCAGAGTATAAATGCCCATGTTCTAACTTGTTCTGTGGGAATTTGTGGCCTTTCAGTCAAAAGAGTATTTGTAAGGGCAGGTACTGGTATTTAAAGAGAAGGCCTGGCGTTTGCATGCTGTTGTTGCGCCTATACACTTCCATTTTTACAATAACACCACATATAGTCGACGGGGAAGATCTAGCACACTTACTTATGGCAAATGTGGCATCCTATGACAGTCCTAAGACCTTCAGTATTACCCATTCTATGGCCAGTGTTTGTCTATGGAGATTATATGGCTGTGTTTGATTTTTCACACCTCTTAGCAACTGGTATGGCTTAAACCCCTGAACTTACGAGGGGTGTCCACCTACTTTTGGCCATCAAGTGTTCATGGTCAGTGATGGCCCTATGGTGGTCCCTTTACACTGATGGACAGAGCAGATAGCGACTGAAATTGTGCAGCAACAGGCTGGCTGCTATCTACAATTGAAGGGTTCTGTTGTGAACCGTAGAGCACATTCAAGACTTTTTATTTTTTTCATGACATACGTTAGTAGGATTATCAGCTTTATAGCATTTTGGAATGGAACCGTGGAATTGTAACTATACAAAGTATATACATATGGTAGATATTTCACATTAAGTGGCTAACGAGTATGTGGTAGATGTAGGTCTAACTGTAGATGGTAGATGTATGGTAGATGTATGTCTGACTACTCATTGTATTGAAGTGCATTTTGAAATATCTCAGCCATTTAATAGTGAGTACCTTTGTTGCCATAATACTTATACATTTTGCACAGTACAACACAATAATTACCTTCACATAACCCAGCTTAGGAAGCTCGGATCGGAGAACAGGGCCAGCCATGATAGGGCACCCCTTCAGCAGAGAGGGTTAAGTGCCTTACTTAAGAGCCCAACAGTGGCAACTCGGCAGACACAGGTATTGAACCCTGTGATTAATCACATAGGACTCTTAACCACTCAGCCGTCTCTGCAACGATATGTTTTGCATATCATCATCATCTCTACTCAACTCAAAGAGCATCATTACAAACTTAAACTAGGTCAATGGTTTGTAACTAATCTCTCTCCTGTTTCAGGATTGTCTTACTTCCAGACTCCTACACATCACATCTGCATAGGCCTGAACCAGAGCCATAGAACACTTCTCAATCCAAAGCAAAGTAAGGGTCGAGAGGGACACGGCTATCTCGCTTATATTTCCATTCCTCCAAATGTGGCAAAAGGCAAGATAAGGCTCCAAACATAGATATTCAAGGAGGAACTGGAGTTACTGAAGACGTCCCACGCAAAACGTATCTATCTTCAAGTGCTTTCCTACACAGCAGACACAAATGTGCCTCACTTCCATCCTCTCCGTATAAACCACTAAACTGACCCCTGCAGGTGCCCTTTAATGAGGATGCTGGGTAGGTTATAGCATGAGGCCAGGCCCTGGGTCTCCTCAGAGATGACTGTGGGCACAATGAATCTCTTATGCAGGATAGAGCTATCGCCAGGGGAGCACAACATCCTCAGAGATAATCTCAAATAGATCATTCAACTCGCTTTCTCTCTAGGCTGAATTTAAATCATTCTTCAGTGGCTTCCACTCTGGGCAGTCAGCCAGAACTGCTTTGGCTCGGCCATGAAACCCCTGAACCAGTTTGAAAAGTCAACACTGAGGTGAGACGATGCGCAGGGAGCAGTGGTTTATCACTAAAAAATTGTCTGATGTCACTCAGGGTTTAAAGCATTATGCCCAACAGAGCTTTGTACTAAAGTGAATGTACTCGTAAACTGTTTTCTGCTGCTTTTAAATAGGACTTATATTTCACGGTCGTTAGATACATTTTTAGTCTGGGTTTTACAATCAACAATTCTCATTTGCAGCACACAGTGTAACCCAAGATATAACACGCTTGACTGTTTTCAGCCTCAGAATATAGCGCCCTTAATAATAACACTACTGGCAAAAAAAGCAAGGGACGCTTTGCTTGGTCACTGATGATAACTACAAGCTTGTCTTGGGGGCAACTACACCAGTTTTCTTGGGATAGGAAGGGTCTTCATCTGATTGCTTGTGCTCTCATTGTAGCTTTTTTCATCCCATCAGAATTATTTCTCAAACATATGAATTTTAAGCTTGATTGGCAACCAATAATAAAGCATCTATTTGAATGTTTATGAAAACTGGCCGGCATCAAAGCAGCCAATAGACAACACTGAAAATATGGTCTGAACCCTCCGTTCCTGTTTATATTCTTTGGCTTATATAATTTCTGGGAGTGTACAACAGCCAGGACAAGTGGGACCAAAATAAGAAAAAATTGTGTCATGGTCTCATATTAAGAAGAAGCATTTGTTAACTGGTGTGAGTGTGAAACTCACATTTATTTAATTACTTATTATTAATTGTATTATTGTTATTATTATTATTATTACTCTGTTTTACAGCGACTTGTATGACCTCCCCCCATATGTGTGTACCACTGACCATCAATAGTGTCATTATTAATGTCCTACTATTGGTATCTAGCTGTAACTATTGACTCTATGCTACATCTATTGTGAAGAACCTTGCAGACATGTCTCGGGCTCTGTAGTTCTTGTGTTCCATGTGCTTATTTATTAATAAAAATATTGATTAAAAAATTAATAAAGCCATATCAGCCATTGTTATAGCTTTGGCTTTGTGCCTAGATTTCCTAGGTTTCTTTGTACTTTATCATAGACCTGGTGTTTAACTCCAGCCACTCTTACAACGCATAGTACTTGTTATTAGTTGTTTACAGCTGCTAGTTCAAACAAAGAATAGCACTACTTATAGTTCTTACTACTGTTCGTTCAAATGATGAACATTAGATATAGTTCTCATAACCAGTATTAGTTATAAAACTATAACTGGGCATTAACATGACAAAAGATTAAACTGGGTTTTGGTAGAGTTAAATTGGCCTACTCACATCTGGAATCTCAAGTGTATGTGCTGGTTTGCAGCTATGAGGCCATAAACAATGGCCAGGTATCTCTAGCTCCAGCATTTTAAGCATTTCTCAACCTTGGTTGGAACACGACAGCTTGCAAACACAGAGAAGGCAAAAGAGGGTTTCATAACGTCCAATAGGGCCAAGCATGAAACCAGTCATTAATAAATTAAATGACTATTTTTGTTCAAACATTTACATCAATCTTAAAAAATCTTCCTCAGTGTTTTTAACATGCTGTCCGCACCGCAAATTATTTTGTTTACAGTACTATGCAAAAATGAGACCTTCCTTAATTTATTTACTTCCAGTCAAAATGGTCCTGCATAGGTCTTAAACACCCAGGAAAACGTAAAAGAGGTATTTCTCTGGGCAGCAAGCATTTATTTACTAAGAAAAAAAAGCATGTCTATTAGAATAAATGTAAATGACATCAATACAATAAGCATAGAATGTGCGTATATACATGACTGCTTAACCATTTCCCAACCTCTCTTTGTAGCAGTTTCTTATCATTTGTAGTTATCATTATGGAGACATCGAGGTCTGTAGGAGAAACCTGGAACTAAACCTGTGCTCTTCTAACAAGCCCATAAGATGACCATGTTTTTGTTTTAAACTACAAAGTCTTGTTACTATTTACTGTATTTATGTTACTTCTGTTTATTCCTATAACATAATACATAATGTTTCTACTGGCAGCAAATCCTCTTACTGCTGAGATCGGTGGTTTTAAACAATTTGCTTAGGTGCCCGAGATGTTTACACAGTGCTGTAAATTTAACAGGAGATATGTTGTATGCCTTAATAATGAAATATACCATTTTATATGTTCATATATACATATATATAT
>CM067476.1:35450220-35462748 GCA_034552555.1 Semaprochilodus insignis
ATATATATATATATATAAGTCCATGGTTTGCCTTTATTGCAGTTTCCATTCTTTTCAGGGGATATTCTTTCAGTTCTTCAAAGAAATCAGCGGGTATATTTTTCCACACCTTCAAAGTTCAGTTTTAGAAGTTACGCATTTTCTGCAATTCATGACCCCAAACACATTCAGTGATGATGAGGACTGAACTCAGCCCATTGATATGGAGTGGTCAGCTCATTGCTCTGAGAAAATCAGCAGCTCCTTCTCAATGAGGGCTTCTTGACAGCTACACATCCTTTCAGACCTCCACAGCATTGAGGTGTCTTCTCACATTGGAAGGACAAACACCTGTAGATGTTTCCTGATCTGAATCATTTTCTCGTCTCTCAAAGATTAAAGTTTAAATACCTTTTTTTCTTAATACGAGGACAGGTTTAGTGGTCTGCCACTAAATGTCACTTTGGAATGAAAAATGAAAAATATTTTATAGCCTGACTGGAAATTAAATTAATGAAGATGCATACCCCTGCATACTTCATGACACTGTCCTCTATATACTGTGAAATGCAAATATTTTTTGTGATTATTGTCTTACATATCTGAGAACAGCCTGGACACTTGCATAAACCTGCATTAAACCTGAACTGAATAAACTAAATATATACTGAATATAAAGGCCGCAATCTTAAGCTTGTTTTGGTCTTTGACACTGAGCGTTTCTTGTACACAATGAAGCATTTTGATGAACCCCACGTTTCAAATGTCAGTGCAAGCTCGATTGCCCAGACGTAAGCTAATACAACCCGTCGACCTTAGCTCTGCTGCCCAGAGGAGCTCACTGGGCACTTGAACCAACAATTGTATTTTTATCTTTTCATCCTCCAGGGGAGGAGCTAGGGCAAGGAGGGATAAACTTGTCTGTTTGTTTTCTCTGGAAACCTGCTGAGAATCGCTAGGGAGCCTGAAATCATGCCATACACATTCACAGCTGGTTTGCCGAACATGAGAAAGAACCTTTATGTTGCTCTGAATATGGAACCATCTCATGGCCTATTATTTCAAGTGTTCCACTGTAAGTGAAGCATGGCACTGTTAAATTAGCATTGTTCAACTAGAATCCTCAAGAAAGACAGAGATAGAGAGAATAATATCCACCACTGCCGGTCTTTGTCACTGTAGAGCGTCAAACTCCAACCTTGAGGAACTTTTGATTTACACTCATAGAAGTGCCTTCAAGGGACTGCCAACATGCCTGCAGGCTCTGGAGAAAGCAAGGAAGCCAGCCACAATGGAAAAAAATAAATAAATAAATAAATATATGATCGAAATCTTCACAAGGTGTTGCATTCTATGGATCTGGAATTAGAATGCTTTGCCCGCTGTTGTCATCAAAATTCCTTTTGAACCATCTGGAACGAGTGCACTTTATTTTTCAAGAGGGAACAAAACAAACAAAAAAAAAACACCCTCCAAATAAAAAAAACAGAAATGGTCTAGCCTGCCAATCGTCACTCCCCCTTTTGTGACACCTCTTATCATCTCACAACAGAAAGGAGCCATAAATGTTTCCAGTTCAAAGATTTTTATCATTTTCGGCTCAGAATTAGAAGCATAAATGGAGTGGAAGAATTAGACAAGCTCTTCCATTTGCATTTAATGAGGTGCGGAGGTCCATAGCCAGGGTCGCTGGCAATTTCGGAAATGCATCATTACATCACACACCGGCTTTCATTTGGCACATTTGGCTCTCTGTTAGAGGAGTAAGACACTCATCTAATTGGAAGCGTCCCCCAAAAAAAAGGCATTGTAGCAGACACGCGAGAACCTTTTTCTTGTGTGTGATCCTTGAAGCTAGCGCATTAGTGACTCCTCCACGCACTCTAATCAGCCTGAAATGATCAAATGTCTCTTTAACAGAGCAGAAGAAACCATGACCAAGAGCACAGCCACTTTCAACATTTCTCACTTTGAGAGACTGAGCCTTTAGGTTACATATTCAGGCTGTGAATTTGTCACAGGTAATGGTGTTCTACAGTCACAGCTTAACATACAGACAACAAATAATAAATAAACCACAGCTGCAACCAAACTCTCGCTTTTCTAATTCATTCATTAGCTGGGAAATGGAACCAGCAGGTATTATTCCAGCAATATTCAACCAAATAAAACAGAAATTATTCTTCTATTTTCAAAAAACTCTCTCACATCATTTTCATATTTCCTAAAAGGACATTTATCAAGGGCACGGTTTCAGATTTCTGTACTGTGGAGTTTCGAGATTAAAAAAATAAAATAAAATAAAATAATATTAAGGAACAACACAAGCAAATCTTATATGGCAGTCCAAGATTTCTCCTCTAATGATAAGAAAAGGCTAATTAAACAACCTGCATGGTCGAAAACATGTAATGAAATTCAATATTACAGTTCACTCTAACAGTCCAGTCATTAGCCATGTCAGAGAGCCATGTCACAAGAACAGTAACTACGCGCATGATGCTGGCGTTTTTCAATACACATGCAAATACGGTAAACAGTCTGGCACACTACCTTGTAGTGCATGACTCTGTACTACAGTGTCTGTTGTCTGAAATCCCCTCTTAAAAGCTACCAATAATGTCAATTAGTTATTGCAGCCCTAACAAAGAGCGGTGTGACGTGATTGGAGGACGGGTCTGTTTTTCAGCACCCTAACACAGTGGCTGGATCTCAAACTAAAAGTGCTTCCAGCTCTCTTCAGGAGCATACACAGAGAGTACTAACCATAAGCTACACCAAGTGAGAGAGGTCTGACCTATTTAGATATGAATTTAACCCCTATAATTTTTTTTTAAATGAGTTCTCGGATGGCTTTAAAATTAGCATTTCAGCTGTATTAGCAGGCTATGTTGTATCAGCAGGGTTTACTAAATCTGCCACCGGAAGTTTTCATTAAGAGAAAATGTGGCATCATTTTTAAGCAAAGTGTTAAGTTTGCACAGCACTGGACACTTGACTGGTCAAGGGGGTTTTCTCCACTAGTTTTCTGTGCTGCTGACTGGTCAAGGGCAGAGCGCTGAATCTGATGAAGCGCAGTGATTTGGCAGCACAGACGGAGATCACCATGCTTTCTTTCTTTCAGTTGTTCACCTTCCATTCACTCTTTCATTCATTTTCTAAGACGTTTAGAGTGATATTTCATGTTTACTAATCTTTGACTCTATACTGGTAATGGATAATGTAACGAAGAGCACTTCTTGTCTGTGTATCTGGGTGTCTTGAGTTTCTGTGTAAGGCTGGAGGTAACAGCAGTTATGTAAACGTAGTACAGTAAGAAGAACTGGTGCCTGTAGATCATTCTCTGTAGATAACGTACAGCCTTGTGACTCTTATAAACAAATATCTTTTGGGAGATCAACAAGGACTTATATAACGAGGGTGATTAGAACGGTTAAGCATGACAACCAACTCCAATTGCCTGAGGACAGAGAGCCCTAGGTTTATCTGGAAGCCCTGGAACAGAGAGAGAGGGATTGGTGTGGTTAGTGGTATGGTGGTTCAGAAGGTTTAGGGCAGACAAGGCTGGGAAAGCTTTGAGACAGAATTTTTGGGAAGGCCTATAGCCTAGGCCTGATCGGAAGGGGGAAAACTTAGAGGTTCCACACCTTAGATCAGAAGGTCTGTTATTTTGTCTGTGATTTTACTTTTATTCAGTTACTTTGTTTTTCTGTGTAGTATTGATTTTTGACATCAGTAATCAGTTACGTTATATTTTTAAATCTTCTTTATTCTCCTTTTTAAACGATTTTCGTCTTTTTGAGCAACTGTTCAGCCTGGCAAATTCTTTGAATAAACTCTGTGCAAAAACAGCTTTTCTGGACTCTTGAACTCGTTTGAAAATACCAAAAAGGAAACTAAATCACTTCAATTCCCATTCATTCTTTCGATTTGTCCTTCTATGAGCAAACTTACTTCAAGATGTGTGTGAACTTCAAGAACTTCACGATGCGTGTGGAAAAAATCTACTGTAAGGAATAACAACTAAATGCTGTGACTAGTAATTTTATTGTGCTAGCAATCTGTTCCTGCAAATCACTGATCAAGGTAATTGACAAAACATGTCCTACATCAAAAAGTCTTCTTTGCATTAAAGAACTTAACATTAACATTTCAGAAAACACATTTTTGGGATGCCTCACAAAGCTGAAAAGCATGAATCAAGTTCTGAAGAATGCCAATTTTATTCTAAACCCAAACCAGTTCACTTATCTTGTTTGTTAGATCAAATTATATAGAATTTAAAAAATAGAAGACCCAAAACATGCTTTGCCCTTTATCTTAAGAATTAAGAATAATGGTCAGTTTGGTGGAGTGATAACAGGCAGGTTATGTCCTATGTCTACTCTGTGACGCTGCAACCTGTAATCAGCCCGTCTTACTACCTTGACACATAATCTTCTTTTAAATATGCTGTTTACTTCAAAAGAAAACAAAAATAACCCAGCAGCAGCAGCAGTCACTACTTTGAATACATTTTTACATTATTTCCTCAGGAGACAGACTACTTTGCTGTGGTATCAGCAATGGCTTTCTTCCATCTACGAGCACTTCATTAATTCAGTCTTGTGTGACAAGCGTTTGTGAGGTGTCAGCTGAAGGTTACTCAGTATAGTGTGCAAAATACTCCAAGAATAAAGTCTCAAAAAATCACCAGGCAATCAATCAACCTTTTGTCTCCACACCAACTCCTGTCTCCGGGCTTACGGAAAAGCAACAATAGTGTCGTGCTTGCAAACAGAGGTCCACCACCAAAATAATATCTGGTCAACAGAAGCCCTATGGTCAGAAAAATGACAAATGATGAATGAGGCAGAGAGTGACTGACGAAATGTGCACGACAACAGATACAGCCAGTAACTGTACACCTATATGGTTGTCATATCAAGTAGGTGGAGACTATAACGTGGTCAGAGAGGTCTGTAATAACGTGGATGGTAAGCGAGTGTGTTTGTTTTTCAGTTTCACTGAATGAACTGTTGACCTAACGTCTTGCATTTGCCACAGACTCTCCTATTTATAGCTGTTTGACTTTTTCCACAATAAAATGAGCCAATTTACTGCGCTTACCTAAAAAGTCAAACACTATTCAGTATCTCCATGATGATAAAACTGATGTTTTGAGAAAGCTGTTTGACACAGGTGAACATTCTAAACATCAGTAGGAAGTAGCAAGTATAAACTATTTTAAAATAGAAATAAATAGTGAAAGGTATTTGGCTACTGGATGTATGGATTTTCAGATTAGAGGAGAAACAGCTGGTAAGACTGATAGCTTTATGCTGTTTGCAAATATTGTTTCTGGGATTATTTTAGATACTGTTAGCATGATTCTGATACTGTAATTTCACCTAAAATTTATTTCCACCTGCCCATATATGTGCACAAACTGAAGCATTATTGTAACAAATCAGAGGAACCATAAATAACAGTGGAAAAAACAATGGAATGAAGTTCCACAATAGATTTTACCCAAAAATTACTTTTTTTAAATTAATTTTTAACAATGTCAGCCTATATTACACTGTTGCTCTAAGATGATTATGACTTGTGACAAGCTTACATCTAATCGGAAAACTGAATACATTCTATAGAGTTATTTAGGTTCATATTTTGATTAATATATTCCCTCACAGTAGCCCTCAAGTCACAAATCGTGGCATAATGCAGATGTATAGATGCAGAATGCTATTATCTTTTTATGGTATTAGCACACAATACCAGCCAATGTGCTTTTTTTTGCCTGGGGAAGAAAAAAACAAAACAAAACAAAATTAGAATAGATGTGCAATTAGAATAGAAAAGATATATTTAAACAAACATACTTCAGTATATGGGTTTGGATTTAAAGTACTGCAATAAAAATAAATAAATAAATAAATAACCAACACCTTACATCACCAAGAATCTAGGATCAATGAGTGATATCGACTGATATGTCTCTGCTATAATTCTGTCCCATGTCTTTGTTTGATTTTGATCCATAACACAAGAGCCACTGAACAAACAAAGCTCTTGCTTTTAGGCTGTGGAGATTAAAGGCTGTGGCACGGCATATTCAATAGCTGCTGATTTGTTCGTCATATGCCTTTTTACGCTGGCTGGAACCGGAAATGCTGTATAAAATTACTACTGTATAAAAGTAGAAGTAACTTGATTGCCGCTTTAACTATGTTTATATTGTGGAAACTCAAATTCGGATAACGATGAATATACGATTTATTGTACAGTTCTAATCAGTGGTTATGTACAGTGGTCATTTAAACATACCAGTTTTAAACACAGAGAAACAAAAACAGCTTGTGTAATACTATGGGATTAATAATATAAAACAGTCAAGTGAAAAATAATCAAGACTGGTACATAAAATGTAATGTGTGGACCAATGTACAATACGGCCCCTTACCCTATGTTCACACTAGCATACAACAGAGCGACAAGCGGCCAGTCATTTTCTATAAGAGAATGTGATTTGTAGCCATGATTTAGCGACACGTGACAAACTCAACTGAGATTTTCTCAACTCTATGCAAATAAATTATGATGCTGTGAAGTAACATTGTAAAAAAAAATGGCTCCAACAAATTTTTCGAACCAATCGTAGACACGGGGGTCCGAGGACCCCCCAGCTTCAGCTCTCTGAACTTTTTGTTCCTACCAGCATTTCGTTCCTATTTTCAACAGCATGGTGATAAACATGGAAAAGAAGCTCGTACCACCTGTTTCTTCTTTGTACATATACATTCGAGGAAAAAGTAAGCATGGAAGAAAGTAGCAGATATTGTTGGTTTCTCTGGTGAGGTCATTCGATAGCAAGCTAGTTTAGGTAGCAGGCTAACCAGCCAATGAAGTTAGCTACAAATGCAAGCAGTTACCTTTGCATACAAATTCGTTCATCAATATGTGCTTTCAAAACTAGCTATCTTTCCTGGACCTTGTACACACCCACATGCGACAACGCGGGCAGCCTCAAACACACCCACAGTGGACAAACTAAGCAACTTGTCGCCTGCTAGTGTGAGCACAGGGTTAAAGTTTACCTAGACATTTGCCTAAAACTAAAGAATTACTACAGGTGATTGTGGTGAAAAATCAGTGAGACTGCACATAAAAAAATAAACACTATTTATGGAAAACTAAAAATTAATAACTCTTTGAAAGCACAGGAGGTTTTATTGTATGAGTTAAATCTCTGAAAGGCATTTTTCTGTACTATTTTATATGAACGGTGTTCTGATTTTAAACTAATCTCGGATATTTCATACACATCATATTACACCATTTCAATTCAGTGCATCTGAACACGTGTCTCCTTTCAGTCAAAATTCACTCATTTCATATATGCATATGGCACATTCAGTTTTTCTAAAGCCTCCCCGTTGCTCAGACATGCATGAACGTACTGATGATGGTGCTCCATTTTGATCATTTATTGACCTGCTACAGATGGTAGCTCCTTATGGACACTGAATGTGAGTTACGGTAGATTGATTTCAATTTCAGTCACAGTGGGATGTCCTCATATCCTCTGTAAGTCAATCTATGAGTTGATCTCTGCATGATCGAGCTCTTTTTCCAAGTAATTTGGAAGCTGGCAGTAAATTGACATGAGAGGGTTTGATACATTCATTAATCGAAATTGGATTTCTCTCTTTTTTTAATCATGATTCAGCAGAATATAAGGGCTTTTCTTAGTTCAGAATCGAACAATGTCACCTGAACTGCTGCTTTCCAGGACACTATTATCTGATTGCTATGTGAGGACATCATTATCTGTCTGTTGTAGCACATAGTTCAGATAGGGTGATCACAGGATGTTCTGAGAAGCAAGAGTGGCAGTGTGCTGCTCCAGGCTGAAATAACACTAATGCTTCATTGGGCAAGACAGACAGAAGGGAATAGGGGAAAGAAATTGGGTTGTAAAAAGAGACCGGAATAACGATCGCACTGAGATGCTAACGCTGCTTTTGAAAAGGACGCTTCTGTTTCCATTAAATTACACTTTCAACATATGTACAATTACATCTACGCCACTACACAGTATCTTGCATACAGGGTCTTGAGTGAGTAATCACCCTGCCGAAGCATGTGGTCACTTCATTAGCCTTCCCAAAATGACTCCTGCACATGATACCAGCCGTGAGCATAGGCTTAGGAACCGTGGACCTAGGAACATTTGCATTTGTCCCACCCAAAATTACACCATGGGGAAGAAAATACTGCAACTTTTATTTTGAAAATGTGACACGGAGGGTAAATTAGCGTGTTTTGGCAGCAAGAGGCACCGAGTCAACTTTAAGCCTAAAGTTTGTACAGAGGTGCCTGTTTAATTACCAGCTTTACTGGCCTCAGCTTTCACCTCGACGGAGCACCTGGATTAAAAAGTTAGTGTTCACCAACTTTGGTGTCAGTAACGAGAGCACAACAAATAGCAACGACGGCTAATTATAGCTATGAAAACAGCTCGTGTGTAACACCTTGGTATGGTAACACACTGGGAGGGTGTGAGTAGCTAACATCAACGTGAACTGCGCTCGAGCTGTCAGAAAGAGCTCTGAATCGTCAAAGAGACATTAGTCTTTGGCCACATCCCAAATGGTATACTGCCTCGCTAAATAGCATGTACAAAACAGTGCACCTCCCTCTCAGTAGTGCAGTATGTGAAGCTCCAGAGTGTGCTGTTTGGGACACATACAAGACTGTCTAACTAATATTAGTCTTGTATCAATCCTATAAAGCTCAAATTCATTTCATCTCATTACATCCATCCATCCATCCATCCATCCATCCATCCATCCCAGGACTAAAAACCACCACAGGACACAGCGGTACTGAGGTTTTAAAAAGAGTATCGTTAGTGAATATACCACAAATTTTACATACAAGGACACAAGCACATCATAATCCATCATTAAAGTCCAGTATTACATTATCTTCGCCTTACTTCACATTAGTATCATCTTAATGGGAGAATACTGGTACAAAGAGGTGAGTGGCAAGTGAAGTAGTGTGAGGCAAGGTCTTAAATGGATTAGTGATGAATATATTCAAGTTTGTGCCTTTTGTTAAGCATTTTGCACATACAGAAGATGAACACAATGAACATAACTGATCACCTACCCAGTCCAGTATTACTGGGTGACTTGTATAACAGTTAGGTCCAGTACTGATACTACGGTGGCCGAGAAAGCCCAACGCACTGCAAGTTAAAAACGCGCTGCAAAGTCTCAAAACACAAGCATCAAAATGACACGACTTGCACAACATTAGCCAAACGCGCTGCAAGATCTGAAAACAGAAGCAACTTCCAAAACACATGCAGAAAGCCTCAAAACACAACGGAAGTGTTTCCGAGGGACACTGAAAGTGGACGAACGCGCTGCAAAGTCTCAAACGCGCTGCAAACACTGAAAACACATGCAACTTCCAAAACACANTTTGAGACGAGTGTAAGTGTAAGTGTAGTCTCATGGCTTTAGGGCAGCAGAAGCAGAACTATTTGCTGTTTATTGTAATTCCACAGATGTTGTTCAACGTCACTAAACAAAGTATTTTCCTGCTTTAGCTATGGTGGAATCAGCTTATATTTTAGGGGATGAGGTGGGCTTTGATTCATAGTAGCAAATGTGTGCCCCTCAATGTCACCCTTCACCCTGAGAACTGTTTATACAGGAGTTCTAACATCGTCATTAATTAGTCTATATTACAATAAGAAGTTTATCCAAGATCTCAAGCACGTTTGAATTTCTTTAGTGCAGAGACGCTTGACAAAGTCGTATGCAAAAGTTTGAACACCACCACAGTGGTGGATGATATGGACATCAAAAAAAATAAATAAATAAATAAAATCACAATATTTCAAGAACTTTTCACCTTATACAAGGTGTCACTATGTTTTTATCTGATATATGATAAGTTGGAAACACACATAAGAACAAAACAGAAAAATTCAAGTCCAATTAAACAGGGCAAACAATACTCTTTGTAATCAACCACGCATTTGGGAAAGCTTTTAAGTGCTGGCAATATCCAAGATATGCTCAGCAGCGGGGTTTGTGTTTCGTTGTTTGAGAGCTGTCCTGCTGATAGCAAAACACTTCAAGACTGAGTAATATTTCTTTTTTCTTAATTACACATAATGTCTATAAATCACAAAAAAATTATGTACATATATGTAAGCAATATTTTAAGAAGCATAAATGTAGGGGGTTGGGTTTGGGAGAGCTACCTCCCAACAGACAGTACCCCATGAATGATAAAAATATCCAAAATACTATCAAATTGTTTTATAAAGTTTAATTTCCTTTTACTGTGAGACTGCAGTTTAAACTAATTGAGTAGAATGATTCATATACTATGTTGCCAGCTTATTAGAAGCTTTTACCCAATAGACATTCATCATTTTATCATGTACACCTACCATGTAAGTGTGCTTTGCTTGGCTACATTTACAAACTGTAGCCCATCACTGTGGCACAATTTGTCAGCCACCCTCTACCCTGTTCCCAACAGGAAGGAGACCACCACTGACCAAGTAATGGGGATTTCAGACAACAATAGCTGCAGGAAGGCTGCATCCATGATGCTCTGTTTCTTACTGGTACTGTATTCTGTTCTACTACAGTAAAACACCAGCTTAGAGTCACAGGCTTATTTGAAGATCATTTTACTGTGTTCACTGTGCGCTGAATAAGAAACCTATTTACACTGCATAACAGTAATCATTTAATTAATTCAACACAAAGTTTTTAAACTGTTAAACAAAGCATACAACTGACCGGTATGGGTGGGTGGCTGGAAAGCAAACTGAAGAAAAAACACACCAAAAGAAAAAACACACCAAAACTGGAGTTTGTGACCTAGATAAAACATGGGATAAGGTTTTGTGGTCACATGAGACAAAAACGTAGCCTAACTCTGACCAATCCTCATCAAAGCACAATCCTAACATGGGTGTGGCAGCATGTTGGGGGGGCGGGGTTAATCCCCACAGCAAGGACTGCGAATCTTGTTAAAACTGAAGGACAAATTGATGGTGTGAAATACAGGGAGATACTGCAAGACAGTCTGCTTGTGACTGCTGAAGAACTACGGCACGGAGAAGAAGCTTTACCTTTCAGCAAGACAATGATCGCAAGCACAAGGCCAATGTAACACATTCTACAATGGTCAGTTCAAACTGCAGCTCTTGGTCCAATCGATAATCTACGGTACTATTTGACAACTGCAGTGTACAAGAATCATCCAACCAACCTGAACAACAAACTGTTCAAATCTGCCAGAAAGAGTGCAAGAAAATCACTGTGAAATCACTCTGTACAAAGCTGGCAGAAATACAGCCCAACACACTTGAAGCTGTTCTCGCAACAATAGGTGGTTCTACCAAACTCTAGTCTGAAAGGCTCTCTTAATGCTATTCCTAGGAAGCAAATAAGGATTTCATCTTTCACCAAATGAGCTTTGCGGGATCCTAGATGTTTTAAATAAGCCTGAGCAAAATGGTCTGGACAGGTCACAAGGCTTCAAAAGACTGGGAAGATATGCCAGAGCTTTGGCATCCAAGAACTTGATGCAAAATGCTACAGAAAGTCTGTATAAACTGAATATGATCGTTATATGTCCAGACTGTTCCTGGAAAGTACACTAGCTGCTGTATTCTGGACTAGTTGGGAGCATATTTAGAGCTACAGCTGGGCAGCCAGTCAGTAACACATTACAATACTCCAATCTAGAAGTTACCTTGTAGGGTTGGCACATGTCTTACGTTGGATCCATTTTTGCCTTATGAAGGTTTCCTGACTAAGCATTATTGGATGTTCTACAGGCTATAATAATAAACCTACAAAAGGCATCTATAGGGTGTATCTGATCAAATTTGCCTATGCCTGTAGGTACAAATAAGCTAACAAACTGGCAAACTTGGTGTATGTGCTCCAAATTGGCTTTGGACACTTTTAACATTGTGAGAGGCTTAGTGTCTGCACTAAAAGCTTTGAACAATATTTAGCAATGCTCTTGTTAGCTTAAGATGCATTATCTCATATATCTCAGACATGAACATGGTTTTAGGCTTATGCGCGCTGAGCTTACAATTATCCAAGCACTTAGCAGTACTGACAAGAGATCAGATCAACGTGTCAACTTAATGCTTGCAATTAGGGAGGGATTGGTGCATCGTTTGCCTCATGGGATCCGAAAGGGGGAAAAAGGGATTGATCAGTCAAGAATGAGTTAATTGGATCATTTAGATAGTGTTGATATCAATGTGCGAGCACAAGTCTGGGGAAGCTCATTTTATGCATGGATAGGATTATTTTTCCTTCTCACTAAGCAGCAGCATTCCAAAGCTTCTTCAGCTTGTGACCTACTTCACAGAACTTGGCCCACTCCAGAACGAACAGCGCGCATGCAATAGCTTAAAGCTTATAATTTAGGTGATGCATTATGTATGTATATGGAACTGTATTTGAATCAGGGCAAAATAAAATAAAAAAAAAAAATATATATATA
>CM067476.1:35472730-35494612 GCA_034552555.1 Semaprochilodus insignis
AGAGAGAGAGAGAGAGAGAGAGAGAGAGAGAGAGAGAGAGAGAGAGAGAGAGATATTCAACTCATATAGTGCCTTGTGGAGTCAAGCTAATCGTTTGAAGTCAGACTCACTCCAACTCTAGTGTGAAGTAAGGAGGAAAAAAAAGGACAGAAAAAAAAGAAGAAAAGTTGATCCTAGCATCTACGCTCTGATGACAGGTGCAGGTCTATAGTGTTTGGAATTGGACAGCAATTGCCTCGTGACCTGTGCTGTTCAGTCAAGAGGCACTCATCCACTACACATTGAATGTTTACAGCTCACTAGTCCCGCAGGCTGGGCCAGCCATGATCGATCTGCCCCTCTTTACCTGCCTCACCCCCCAACCACCCCAACCCGCCAGTATGAAGACTGGACTCTTATACACTATAAAAAAAAGAAAAGTAAAAAAAAAAAAAGGTAAACAAAGTTGGAACGTGAAAGGTGAGTTTGGGGCCTTACAGATGGGAATTGTGTCATCCTTGACTTTCAGCCACCCCCATTTATTCCCCCCTCGTCCTCAGCGCTTTCGGTCTGAGTGTACCAGAATAGTATCCTCTCGTTCCATGTCAATGATTTACCCTTTCTTCTTCTGTCTCATGCTTTCTCCTTCTCTCAATCTCTTTCCTAACTCACTCATGCATATGCGCATGCAAACACAAAAGCAAAACAGCAGAGGCTTTGTATCCTTTTTGCCCCTGAAATTCCTCTGCAGAAAGACATCAGCTCTGATTTGTTGCCATTCGTTCAGGATTAAGGCTGCAGTAAGGTTGCTGTACTGTATTCTCAGACACTTACATATGTGAGAAACGTATATAGACCATTAGAATTAAACTTGTATGTATTAACCATTAGCATGGTTTGTTTGGCCAGATGGGAAGACAGCTAGTGCACTTGAGTGTGGACCAAAGCAACCAGTTCAAGACCACTTGCCCTTAATTCTTCTCCAAGTCTGCACCTCGTTGACATGAACAACAGGCCAAGAGACCTAAAGGTTTAAAAGTATGCTTTTGGTGGCCTATCAGCCTGCAATGCAAGTAATTTTGGGCAAGAGGCCACTGCTGAATACACAACAATGTACAGTGCCCCTTCCCAGTTTCCTACATTTTCTCATGTTTGTAACTGACCACACTGGAGGGTTTCGCACATGAATTGCCCATTTGAAGTCATGCCACACCTTCTCAATGGGATTCATGTCAGGACTTTTACTAGGCCTCTCTGAACTCTTCATTTTGTTTAGTTTGAGACATTCAGAGGTAGACTTGCTCTTGTGCTTCGGATTGTTGTCTTGTGCTTGTGCTTTAGATCACAGATTGATGAGCGGACATTCTCTTGCTGGATTTTCTGGTAGAGACCAGATTTCACGGTTCCATCAGTTATGCCAATTCGCATAGCTGAGAAGCAGAAAAAGCTTTCCCAGCCCATCACACTACCACCACCATGTTTGGCTGTTCTTATGCATGCTTTATTAGTTTGATTCAAGATGTAAAAGGACACTGTCTTGCAAAAGGTTTCACTTTCAATTCATCAGTTTACAAAACGTAAGCCAAAAGGACTTGGTGGGTCATCAAGGTGGCAAACATGAGACGACCCTAAAGTTCCTCCTGAATAGCATTTTTTTTTTTTTTTTTGCCCTGGGTACAATTTTTGTCTCTGTTTAAAGGTGGAAACATGAATGCGGGTCTTATCTAAGGTGGGTAAGGCCTGCTGTTCCTTAGGTGTTTGTGTGCTTTTGAGACCTTTTGGGTCTATTTTAATGATGTGTAAATTTAACATGGCTGGCAATAATCAACCCTGGTATAGTTTAAGTGATTCTGATGATCAATTTCGGTTAATTGGTTGATTAACTTTTTTTTTTATTTTTCACACATGGTCAAGTTGGAGGATAACTCTGACAAACACGTAAAAAGGACAAGGAAAAAAAAAAAAAAAAACCACAGGAACAACTACCGCACTGTAGTTCTCAACACAGGGCACAGTGAGGGTGCATAAAGGGCACCCTCTGCATTGGACTATGCAAAGCACTAATAGCTGAGAAAGAGCCTTTAAACACTGATAGCTGGAAGCATTTTGCACACTGCTGCAATTAAGTTGCCAGTAGTGATCAGGTTAAAAGGAAAGACAGCCCCCTAAGTGGCAGATAGCTCAGTGGGCTGCTTTATTGGGAGTATTCGGTGAAAAAGCATGACAAAAAGCATGTTAGAAGTCTGCACGTATTGCCTTCCAACAATTTTAAACATACATATCCCTATAATAGAGTAAATGTGGTTTAATAAGGATGACTGTGAATAAGCCACAGAGCTGTTGTACTGAGCACTTTACAGTAACCCTGGAATCTCTTTTTAGCTACCCTTGGGAGATGAAACAAAAACATTTTTTTGGACTCTGAGTAAAGTGCTTAGTGACTGTTAACAACCCTTAATGGCAAATACCAGAACGCTCAAGCATAACTTGACTGAACGGGATCCAAAAAGTGAAGTGGCCACGGCTTACCTCAACCCTGCTCGTAGCAGAACAAGTCAGCAGGCTGTAAGGTTTGAGAGAAATATGCACAAACCATAATTGGAATATGTGGGGGTTGCAGGTTTATTAAAAGCTTTGAAAGCTCTGATAGATGGCTCTCGTCGACTAGTGAACAATAAACTGTTTACTTGTGGTATACAAGTGGCACAGGCCTTCAGTCCAGTCCCTCTTTTGTTGTTCATCTGAAAAAGGGTTAGCATGCTTGGCAGTTGCCAGATTTCTATCACAACAATTGAGAATTGTCTTTCACAGGGACATGGATGCTGTTGACGCTGACTCAGAGCTGTGTGAGTTCCATTCTGACCCTATCAAACATGTGAGCACATTAAGTGCCTGTATGCATGTGCAAACAAAGGCAAAACAAGAATAGAGCTGTATTTGCATGAACGTAAACAGCATTTGCTCGAGCTCTGTTTAGTATGCACATGTCAGGGAACCTTTATCTTTTTCAATTATGGGAATAGTCAAACACCTTTTCTTTGCTTTTTCAGAACCGTCATCCACATGAGGAACTGTAGGTCACATGTTTTTGGGCTTATCAAGTTATCCTAAGTTGTCATACTACTCATAGAAAATTAGATGTGTGTTGGCAGATTACCTGGCATTCGCGTTACAGTCAGCAACTTTAAGTCTACCATCTATTGCAATTTATCCCCTCCTTTTTCAACAGTGCAAAAAGACCACCACAGGACCACACCTAACCAGCACAGTGATACCAACATGGTTTAGTATGTGTTGTGCCAGGATCAGGCACAGCAGTAATGCTGGAGCGTCGAAAAACCATGTACTCTTACTGTGCACCTTATTAGACATATCAACACAAATTCCACAAGGTATACAAACAAGGTAGTTCATTCTCCAACCCATCAATGGCCAGTGTTTGATCAAATAATGCTATTGGTTGGATATTTTTGGTGGATGATTCCCAACCCAGCAGTGACACGGCACCTGAGAACCTAATACAAGCATACACACTACAATATACACAACTACCATGTTGGCATTATTACTGTGTTGACAACGGCCTGCCATCAAAATAATATCTGCCTGGCGGTGGCCTTGCCATGCTCCTTTTCCACTGATGGATGGAGAAGGGGGGGTTAAAAAAAATTTTAAAAAAGCAACAGATGGGCTAGAGTCCGTAATTTTAAACCTACATAGTACATCATAGCCCATGCCCAGTGCTGGTCCAGGATAAAAGACATTGAAGGTAGGATTGCAAACAGCAGGCAAGACTATCTATTTTTCGTTTTACTCATGACCCAAATGCTAACAGTGATTTTCAGCAGCATACCCAAACTTTACAGTCCTGTGACTGAGTTCCTTTTTTCTCATCAATGCCTTTCACCAAATCAGACGCTCTTTGTAATCGGAGAATGGCTAAGTCCACCTCCAAGCCACCTCTGTCTTATTCTACACAGTACAACCACCACTGTGGAAGATGCAGCCGCCAAGCTAAAGAACTGTATGCTGACCTACTGGTACCTTCTGGGGCCCTCAGTAGCACTTGTAAGATGGAAATCGTTTTCTTGTTGCCCTCCACCGCCCTCAGTGCTGCTACTGTACTGAGCAATGACCTGTTCTCCCCTCTGGTTGTTAGGTGTCATTAGTGAGCTGGGCACTAGTCTCTTGCTGCCCTCTGAGCCTTAAGTGAACTGGGCTCTGGCATTCTTTTGCTCTCTGGGGCTGTGGTTGACGCTAGGGAGGTGGACAGTGGCCTCTCGTTGACCTTCCAGACCCTCAGCAGTGATGGTGAGCTGGGTCCCAGCCTCCTATTGCCCACCCGTAACTGGTTCCCCCGCCTTAGCACGGACACACATGCACGCACACTATACAGTTAGTAACCCACAAAAAGCTGTCCAGGCCTGTCTGATTAAGGGGATTTAAACTGACCATATTGGTCAGTAAAACAGTGGCCTAACAGACCATTAAAAGCAAAAGTGCTTGTCCGTCCAGCTAGAACTTAGATCTTCTCTTTAAATCTGCATGACCCTCACCTCCACAAGCCTCCACCACCACAAGGCGAACTAACAGCAAGCAGACGCTGCCTGTGTGATTGGTGACAGGAGAGAGCAGCCATTAGAATAATGACAGAGGCAGCGAGTGTTCCTGCAGTGCACCGGGTTAACATGGCCATGAGCTGAGCGAGCACAATCTGTCAGGATGGAATTAGGCGCAGGCTGACGAATCACCAGCATTGTTGTGCAGGGCCTTTTGATCCTATATTTCATAATCATTACGAGAAGCCCAGCTTCAAGCCAAAATCCCCTCCCTCCCACACGCCTAAGCACACATACACACTCTACCTTGTTCCCGTCCTGACGGTGCAGTTGTTTATGCCAGCTGCTTCTCTCGACAGCTGTAAATAAATGAAGAAAAACTAACTCCAGAGGGATAGGTGGGACAGACGCAGGATTTGCTGACTTGTTTGTGGCACAGGAGTCTCTCCTTTTTCCCCCTTACTGTCTCTCTTTCTCTTATTTTCCCCACCCCTCCTTTTTACACCAACATTTCATTTAGCCATTCATCACAAGGCATGTCCTGGTTACATTAATTCCCATCACAGTAATAGAGTTTTCTGTGATTAATCTTACGGCAATTTTACTACGCATCCACCGCGGCAACAGCAGCCGCTTATTTAATTCAAAGAAGGATGGGAGAAACGAAAAAGCGGTGGTAATGAATGTGTTTCTCTTTTGGTGCACAGTGCGCAAGAACAGCATCAGTCTTGATAGGAGTCGGAGCCTCGTGTAGACTTCGGTGGCACTCCGGGGCCAGAGAAATATATTACCAAAAATGGAGCACTTAGGCCGCAGTCAGGTGTGAGTGTATAGAATGCTCATTTAGGCATGTAACCGCTCCTATGTACGTGTGTGAGGGTGATAGCATGCAGTATGAGGAACAGCTGGCATAAGGTATTAGGATAAATGAAACTGCGAGCTTGTTGTGTGGAAACAGACCACTATTAGCTATGATGATGAAACCTGTAAGGTTGAGCGCACACAAATGAAAGCCTGCACACACCTTTTAGCACAGTAAACAGCAAAAAAAAAAACCAAAAAAAAAAAACCCTGATGTTTAATCTTCCTTGATTTCTCAACAAGGAAAAACCACAGGATCCAATGGGAATATCATTATGCGGGAGGGGGGAAAAACTGCTGGCTTGGCAGAATTATTATTGGATGGCTAAAACATAGATTTTCATTGTCAATTCTACCTTTGCTTCTCAAGTGTCAGCAGCACACAGCACACTGCCATTAACCCATCCATGCTCCGCCCACAAATTATCTGCTGCAAGGTTGGACAAGCTTTGTTTGTAAAATACTATTTACAGTTTGTGTCAAAATGCTACAATTCAGTTCTTTTCATTTCTAAAGATACTTATTTTCTAGGCATGTGAAAAGGCACGTTAGATGTACAGTACTCTACAGAGGTCAGAGACCACCCTCCATTTATTTAGCTTCCAGTTAAAATGAACATTTAGTACAAATGACTCTACTTTAAAGTGCAACAGAAAACATACTTATGTGGTGACAGCTTTGGTAGTCTCCTAGGTCTTACACAGTTGCCTCTGTATGTCTATTATAATTTATAACTCCAGTATAAAAATACAAAAAAAAAACCTTCATCCACTTATTTTATTCTTCCTTATGCCAGATATCCAATCTCCTCCAAAGGAGCTCCTCAACAATGAATAACATGTACATACTGACCATTCAGACTGGAGATTAAATGAAATGGGAGTCTCTGCTTTGCACAATACTGTAGATTTAGTCATGCAATTGGCCCAACGTTTTCACAATCTACCTACATGCAATTAGCTACTAAAAACAAGCCCAGTTCTTTGTGCAACACTTTAAACTGTGAATTCCATCCTACCTAAATGTAAAGTCCTACAAACCAACCTAAACAAGGCCGAATACTAAGCAAAGTCTGCCCAGTCTTATACACTTGCTAGGAGACCGCATTTGTAGACAAAGCATGGATAGGTCAATTCAGCCTCAACTCACTGTCAACAAGCTTCAGCAATAAGATGACAACTGAGGTCTTCGTTTCTGCCCAGCACCATTTGGGAGCCAAAAAAAGGATGTATAATTCACAGGCAAAAAAGGCACTCTGCTCTTTTAAGTTCAATGTCATTGGCAGTTTTGAACTCCCCTCCTCAGCAGCGCTCTGCATTTTAAATGGGCCCATGATCTCAAGCATTGAGCTAATGTGCAAAAAAAAAAAAAAAAAAAAAAAAAAAAAGGAGAAAATTAAGTTGGATTTCCCTTTATCTGTCCCAAGCCACCGAGAGAATCGCAGAGCACTTGGATGATAAAAAAAAAAGGAATATTTAGCGAAAGAAGGAGCGAGTATAAAAAGTTAAGTGCAAAAAAGAGACTGTCTACTGAGCTTAATGGTTTTATCGTGCTTTCTTTCTGCCTTTGTCTTTCAGCTTGCCAAACCTGTCACCGTATAACGATGTATCAAGGCTTTGGACGATGGCTGTAAGAAAAGATAGAACTAAAAACTCATTCTTTAAACATCCTGACGGCACCTCTGAGCATTTATGTCCCAAAACTACAGTTTGATTTCATCACTGCTTCAGTTGCTAAGGCACAAGCTCTGATGATTCTGACAATTTCTGGCGCAACTACCTTGTAGGTTTCAGCTTTAAAATAATAATATTGTCATTCAGGACTAAGGCAAGATATTTACAACAAGCCTTCACAGTGTACATGCAATATGTAGCCAATACAGGTAAAGGTACAACCGACCTGTCCACTATGTCGACAAATGCGTTCTTTTCCATCAGCTACAGTGAAGCTGGACATGCTTCCACTGTGTAAATGGGTAAAAATCCTATTTAAACTAATGTGTTAACTAATTTGTAGCACAGTTGGTTTAGAGTCACTATATAATGTTATAAAATCTCCTGACTACTGAGCTGTAGCTAAGTGACACTAGACCGGTTGGAAACAACAATGTTGAACCCAAAACGCATTTATTAAAAAAAAACACATTACAAGCATGAAACGTTGAGGAAGTACACATGGAAATAAAAGTAGAATGCAGCAATTAGCCTGTTTTTTAGGTAGCAATTAATCTGAACTTAAACCAGTTTTACTGTTTTTGTAAATATACACTATGTATACACAACAAAGACTAAAATTGATGGGTGCAACACATTTGAAAACGAGTGGGATATATATGTATATATAAAATCAAGACTTGGCAACCCAATGCTAATTTCAGTTCCCTTGGTTTACGGTCACAGTTTTCATGACATTATTGGATTATTCATGCATATCTGAGCCATCAACTCTGGGAGTAAACTCAAAAGGAATAGATAGATATTTACGTGCCTGACTCCATGTAGCATTTTATTACCCTAAACATGTTCTTAAATAAACAGATCAAATTTAGTACAAATCTAATGAGTAAGGTACAACGCAATATTTAATGCCTTATAGTTTCAACATGGTAAGCCGTCAGTAGTGAGCAGACGCAGTACTGCCCGGAGGTCCTTGGGCACCACACCAGTACCCATTTGTTGTAAGCAGACACACAAACGGCAGTTAACACTGTGGCAGTTACATATAACTAATGTAATTAACACAGCTAATGAACGCACATCATATAAATCAGCTAGACTTTATCTATTTAACTGTTAAGGTACATCACACCTTACTTACACAAATAACTACTTCATTCAACTCAGTACGGTATCGAACCCCCTATCATCGAGTACCAAACCCATGACCTTCAATCCCTCAGATGGTGCTGCATTAAAACACAGTCATGTTGACGGATATCAGTGACAGATAACACCACATGAGCTCAGAAATACTTTGGCAAACCACAGTCAATAAACACCATTCACTGCTGCATCCACAAATGCCAAGACTGCTACTATACACAGCTGAAGCCATATATGAAAAACATCCAGAAACACCACCAATCTCTCTGGATACATATGCATACACATACACACAGTCTGATGAGTTCATATTTCAAACTGTTTACGGAGGGATTAGATGTTGTGCTATCCAGGACAAAGAAAAAAAGGACCATTTGGATTATTAAGTTCAAAAGTCGGAGTCTGTCAGGGTACAGGAGGGGCGCATTAGTGCCCTTACACTGTGCCGGTCTGCAGCCCAATGGCAAATAAAATAGATCAACTGGTGTCTTCAGTCCCCAAAAGATTAAGTGAAATTAAAGGAAAGGCGAAGTAATACAGTGGGATAACTTTTCAGAATATGTTCCAGGAATCAAATCCGGAAAGATAGAATATTTACAAAATATGCTCATTACAAATATCATGTTTTTATACTGTTGTCAATTTAATACAGATCAAACAATACACCAATGACAAGTCTGCTCAACTTCATATAGTAACCAAATGCATGACTTTTCCTGAGTTGACATTTGAGGACAGAACTAAACAATTAAAAGAATGTTTGACTCAACTACGATGTTTGAGTTAGGTGAACTTGTGTTGAGTTAACTCAAGTAATATAATCAGTTACTACATAAACAAAACAACTGTAAACAAAAAAAAAACATTTAAAATGAATAAAGATATAGGCATTTAATAAACGTTCTACAGTTTCTCATTGGCTTAAATGTGATGTATGCCCATGTTCTGTGAAGCTTGTCCAACCAAGCAATAACCGTTGCTATAACAGAAGTCATTTGTGGCTGCAGTGTGGAAATGCCAATGCTGACTGAGGAAATTATAATTAAGCAAAAGAAGCATTTTACTATAAACGTGAGCGCATGTTTGTTTATTTTTAAAAGTACACTGACGTTTACTCTGTCACTTTCTCAGTTTGTGGACTAGGCCTTAGCTGCTTTTCTAACTCCTGACTTGAGTTGAGTGTGTGTGTGTGTGTGTGTGTGTGTGTGTGTGTGTGTGTGTGTGTGTATATATACACGTTTGCGCATACTTTGCAGGCTCAAAAGCCCATGGCAGTCATGCGGCGCAGAGGAAACACTGGATCAAAGCGTGCGTTGCCACCTCTCCGTAATTAGAAGGTGGTACCCTTGCTAATGTGTCACACCACTTTGTCTGACCTGACTGAAATTGGTTCAATAGAAAAGAAAGAAGGACAGAAGAATGAAGAAGAGCGATGCCTGGGGAATTGAAGGTTGATTAAACACCCGTCATTCTCCGTCTCGAGCTCACTCCTTCTCTCTTCAACACAACCACACACACACGCGCGCACACACACACACACCCACACACTTTCATGCTCATGGTCTCCCTCTCTCTTTCACACACATCAGTGGATGGATAATTAAATTGTAGTGAATCACAGCTGCATTCTGCATAGTAGAAGGTTGATCATTACTCAAGTCTCAATGAACGCCACAGATAAACAGCCATATTGGCAAGTGCATGAAGTAACTAGTTGCATATTCTCAGTTACATTCATTAAAAGAGGAATTCAATCAATTTTTCAAAAATTCTGCATAATTAAACCGTTAAGATGTAAACAAAGTCATTCAGAGTGGTTTGATGTGAAACGCTCCATTCTAGAGAAACTTACTCAGAATTATTCACAGTGACGGTGACAGAAACTATACATCCTTTGAGTGAAACCTATTGCATGAAATGACTACTAAAAAGTGGCTTGACTGATTTACAATAGTTTTGAGACTTCTTTTGATCTTTTCATGGATGATATGATATAGGACAATGTTAGACAATATAGTACCTAATTTTGATTCTTCCAGATTTGGTACTGGTTTAACATTGTCATCAAACATCAGAAGACATGTAAAATTACTGGTGGTTTTGAATAATAAACACAATGTCTATATTTGTGTTGTAGACATCACAACTACTGACTCATTTCACCACAATTGTACAGCAATCCAAAGTTCTTACAGTGGACTATTTCACACCAAATCACTCCACATTACTTTGTTTACATCTCAAATTTAATTAAGTAGTTGTTTTAAATATGTGGATTGTCTTTTTAAACAGCATGTTGATGGATCTGTACTCCTCTGGCCATTTTTTAAATGCTAACACTTTTTATACTTAAGTGTATTTTTGAGGAAATTAACGTGTTTAACTCCATTCCACTGTAGCCATCCCACCTTTCTTGGTTTCTGTGTTTGGGTTTAATTTAATTCTGTGATGGATTAGCACTTTAATTACTTTGCAGACATTCACAGCTCACTCAGATCTCTGACATTTTATTTCACACCAAAATGTTTAAACAAGAGAAGAATAGTACCTTCACAACCACATTTCATTTCCTATGCTGGTAGTTGCTGGATGTGCAAAGAAATTCTAAAGCAGTTCTGTAGATGAATCCGTACTACAGTTTTACTTTAGATTTGTGCTCCATCTGTTTTAGCATGACTACTTTTACTTCTACGTAAGTCAATATTCCAATGAAAAAGCATCCATTTTACTCAAATACGGGTTAATCTACCATCTACCTCTGCATATTATTTTGAGTGCATTCTTTTTTTGCTGTTTAAATCTGTTATTGTTTTGCTTTAGAGCCTGAAAAGTTGAGAAGTTGTTCAATCATGACAGTATACAAGACATACAATGCAAATTGTGAGCACAATAACACTGAAAAGATGTACAGAAACTGCTTCATAATGTACAGAGGCAACACTGGCATTACCGTGAATTCCACCCATTCATACCATTCAAAATTATAGACTTCACAGAGTGCAGCAGAAATGACAAACACCAACAAGGTAAAAGGATGTAGTATGTTTATCATTCCCCTGTACTTTGTTATTCCATTCTCAAGTAAGGCACTAATGCTCAAGGAATAATACAAAGAAACATTCTCCTTTTTCCCCACCAAGGAAATCAAAGAGAATCTAATCAGCATTAGTCTTCATCCACAATCTACTACTAATATCAGTAAAATAAATAAATAAATAAATAAATAATAATATTTACCCATTTATCAAACCTACATGCACTGCTGTTTAGTGCTGAACGGCTACTTCGCAGGCCCGGCCATTAACCTTTATTGACCACCAAAAGATTTCAAAATCAAAACAGTAAACACACTGGGATGTTCAAGTGAACTCTCATTTATTTATTGTGCTTAAATTTCTTGGTTTAGTGTCTAACAGGGGCTTCTTGTCTAGACTGCTGGTAAGCTTTTATTTCTACTCTTTTACATCTGTTTAAATTTTAATTTTGAATTACACTTCTACTGTATTTTCTCTTTTGTAAAACACATAAATGACCGCAGTGTATTAAAGTTAGTGCATTGGCAGTGTATTAAAACCTGCATTACAAGAAAGCTGCATCTTTCATGACTGAATACTCTTGGTACAGAAGGGACTTTTAAATTGTCCCTGGTTAAAGCAATGATGTGGATAGTGAGACGGTATTACTTGCTTTGAACAGGTCTGAGTTCATCAAGTCCTCTCATGGTTTCATTTTAAAAGTATCTCATTTGAGATAACAATTAAAAAAACGGTTTTATAGCAGCTTTATAGCAGTTCAAGGTAGTTAGATCACACAAGCTTGTAAAGTAGTAAGTTATTATTATTATTATTATTATTATTATTAGATGTAGTAGTAGTAGTAGTAGTATTACGTCTGGTCAGCCCCCAACGTAAGTTGTAAGTATTACTCTGGCTGGTCAGTGACGGAGTTGAATGTGTTATTAAATACTTGCATAATATATACTTGAATACCTGCGCATGTCTACGTCCACGTCCAAGTATATGCAGATGTCTTGACTAGAGCTGTAAGTGTTAAAAAATAAACAACAAGTCTCTGTAGTGAATCTACATGACCGTAACATCTGTGTAGCGTTGTTTAGCCCAGCAATCAATATTAAAACAGGACATTATAGTGGGGCACTGCAACATTTCACTGCAGCTACTCTTCCATTATATTGATTACAGCAGGGGTGTCCGTCTGCTTCCAGTGATCTAGTCAGCCTGCAGAGCTTGAACTAAACTTTGTATGAGGGTACATCACCAGGACACGCTCAACTGTGAACACTTGAAGACCCACAGCAGGTGGACAGTGGTCTTGTACCAGAGACCTTGTTACCCTCCTCTACTCTCAAACCAACATTATTTTGTTTAGGCTGATGGCTGCCATAACCCCTGTGCCACTGTGCTTTAAAGCATTTCAATAGAGATTTTATATAATGCATAAACAGAACAGACGTATATTACATCCATAATAATATTGCAATGTCCACTGTAAAAAGTACATAGAATTTCTTTTAGAATCTTACACAACTGATTGTACTTATAGTCAAACAGGCAAAGTACCACAGACTGAGAAAAGCAAGAAAACCAACTACAAACCGAAACAAAGGAAACCCAGAAGTATAAGGCCTTGTCACGCCATGAGAAAATGTTTGTAGTTGAAAAAGATCTGCTTTGCTCCTCACAAGATGGGCAAGCTGACATTGCTTGGAATTTTTTCCATTCTGGAAATGTAAAAGTAGTATGGAGAGTTTTACCACCTCATTCAGAAACTGGGACTTTGAGAGCCTACGGACACAGCATCCATAAGAAAGCAGTGGATAAACGAATCCTGGTACTGAACAAAGTTCTAAATAAAGTCACCATCAGAAATACACATGATCTATTCATTCACCAAAAATACTGTGTTACACAAAGAATTTCAAGCTTCACTTGATCAAGAACAGAAAACGAGCAACTACCATTTAGAGGTGCTTTTAAAATATAGCTCTGAAGCAAAAAAAATGCTGTCAGTTGGAGGCTAAACATCTATGCATCTAAACCTAGTGTACTGAACCAGGTCTCCTTTCACAACTTTCACTCATTCGGCATGTCATCCAGCACCTGGTAGATCAGTGAACTCACTAGGCGAGTTAGCAAATATTGGTATGTTTTACTAAATATTTCTGGGAAAGGTGCAGTAATGTGCACTTCAGAGACCAGCCTTCATTCATTTAAACTCTAGTCAAACGTTAGAAAATATTTGGTCATTTATTAGTATTTATTGTGTTGCACTTTTGTGGCCAGTGGTGGCGGCTGCAAGTTACAAACGGTTAGAAGCCTCTGTGCTATGTGCTGCACAAATAAGAATGCTCTGGGTGGTATTTAATTCACTTTAGTCACAGTTTATAATGTAGTAAATTAAAGATAGCTAATTTTATTGGTTTAACAAGTTAGTTAGCCGTCCTTAATAAGGCTTAGACTAATAAGAGCAGAAATAAGCAACCAGCTAGAAGCCAGCTACTGGATTGCTAAGGCTTAATAAAAGCACTGCTAGGTCTTGTTATAATAATAAAAAAAAAACCCTATAGATAGATAGATCGATCGATCTTCACTCCTCTACATGTATATCTTCAACCAAATCGCAAAGCCCACATACTTTAACAACCTACCACAGCGAATTCCCTTCCGTCCCAACTAAGCTGATGTGTTAATGCCCAAGGGAGCTCCCGCTACATGAAAAGGTTGCTTTACATCAGCAGCACACCACGCAGGCTCCTGACCTGTTCTCCTGAGGTACAGTAGTGATGTTTGTCTGCTTAGATTGACTTCTCGCAGCGTGAAGTGTCAATACAGGCTCTACCTGACAGCCTTGCTGTGCCAAGCTTGTTCACATTGACAATGACTAGAGATGACTATGGTGACAACGAGCTCCCGCACCAACACCCTACTGCTACAGCCAATATTTGATTACGTTATTTTCTGTGTGGCTTAGCGAGAGAGGGGGTAACTAACATTCAAAAGCTTGACCTTTTTACCTGTTTAATGCAGGAAAAATATAGTGAGTAATTAATATTTACATATTCGTGATGCCACCGTCTACACAAGCAGTGCATATAAAGCACAATGCTAAATACATATGCACTGTGAGGTGCAACACTCTTCTTTCATCACTCATGAAAAGTGTCATAAAATACAGTAAACACTGCAGTACAAATGTGCGGTCAGAAACTATTTACATTAGCATGGTAATGTCAACAGAGTCAAGACAGCGTCACCACAGAGTGGAATTGGATGTAGATGTTAGACACAAGCAGTGGGATGATGATTTATTAGCACTTCATTTATTTATTTTCCCAAATTCTGAATCAAAGTTTCAAAATCTTCATCAATAACAAGCAAAAGGAAATATTTAGCTAGTTTCTAATTCAAGGTATTAATATTCTTTCTGGTGAACAGTGAACACTGGACAGCTCAATGGCTTCAGAGCTGTGACATTCCTGGTTAAACTAATAATGGGCTTGAAAATTAGCTAATGAATTGAATTAGAGGCATTACGGCAAGTTCTAATCCATCATAAGCTCTTGCAGGAAGATTACAGTAGAGAAACTACACCATAATGCATTCTATTATTCACCATATATCATCAGTTGTTTGTTACTGCCTTGGAATAAATCCAAATTTATTTTATTGCTCATAATTAAGTGCATGTTAAGTTATGGCACACATTAATGTTGTGCTGAAATCTGATAAGGCAATTTAAAATGCTGTGTGCATTATTTTTTTTAACTGTTTTTCTTTTCTTTTTCTATTTTTTGTTTTTTTTTTTGGCTTTTGCAGTGATTTTCCAATCAAGATCCCTTAAATAATGGATGGAATTAAACCCAAAAAGAATTTCTAAATGAACTAACCTGCTTTAAGCCGAGCAGTAAGCTCTCAATGAATCAAAATCAAAAGAAACCTGTGTAAGTGGTGGTTTGCACCACAGCAGATGTGGAGCCCAACTTCTAGTGAAAGGCTGGTTAAACTAGTATCTCTACTTTTACAGTAGCTTTTGATTACTTCTGAATAGCTCTCATTTTACTTCAGGACTTAGAATAAAATATCAAAGAAAATCTGTTTGGTTCTTTCTGAATTTTGAGTGGGTGAGTTAAAGTCAGCCAAAACTGAAATACTTCAGTAAATATATACAACACTACTTCAGTACAGTAACAAATTACACTCATCGTCAAAAAATAGTTGCACAAATAGCTGCACCCAGAAGGAATCAACCAACAGGAATGAAGCTTGGTGGGTAGCTTTCACACTGAGAGACATGCAAATGATTCAAGGATGGGCCTCGTCTCTGTAGCCGACTGACCCAATAGCCACAATTGCGTTATCCTTGTAGTGCCAGCACCATTGGCAGGCGGCCGCACAATGCAGGACTACATGCAAGCAGACCATTGCGACGACTGCCCTTACAACCACGTCAATGACACTCCGTGACAGTCTGGCACGACACCATTGTAGACTTTGGCTACCAAAGTCTACAATGGTGTCGTGCCAGACTGTCACGTATGTTGCGCATGTTGCGCCAGACTGTCACGGAGTGTCATCTTCAGTGACGAGTCCCACTTTTGTCCTGGTGGATGTGACCAATGAATCTGTGTCTGGAGGCACCGTGGTCAGCGCCAAGATGAGCGGTTAGTCGTCACACGTCACATGTCCAGAAGGCCTGGTGTCACTCCATCCCCACCCCTACTGGACAATCTGTAGGAACTGTGTGATAATATTCAAGCTGCATGGGATGGATTATCACAGGACACCATTAGGAACGTCTACAACTCCATGCCGCGATGTCTGGCATGTTGCGTCAGCCAACATGGCAGCCCAACGCCATAAAGAGAGACACTACTTCTGTATATGTAGCTCAATAAATATTGCCCATATCAGTATAAATGTATCATCATTTATTGTTCCTGGTAACCTTTATCTTTCATCCCAATTGCATTGCAATCCAACACTTCCTTCTGGGGCAACACAAACAACTGTGTAAAGCCCCCAAACTCTCTCCATCAGATAAATAGTACTTAAAGCTTTCATCTTTGAGAGAGAGGTGAAAGTCAAGCTCCACTCCCATTTCAGACCTGAAAGCATCCACAGGTATTTCTGCCCATCCTTCCACTGTGAGAAAACAACTCAGCGCTATGTGTCTGAAAGGATGTGTAGTTGTCAAGTAAAAAGACAAAACAAAAAAGAAAATCTGCTAATCAAACAAAGCAGCTGGTGTTCTCAGAACAATGGACTGACCATCACAGTTCGTCCTCAACATCACTGAATGTGTTATGTGGATTATGAGAAGTAGGAAATGCAGCCAAGCTCTAAGACTAAACATGTGTGACTGCAGATTTCTTTAAAAAAACTAAAAGCAAGTCTCCTGGAAATAATGGAAGATGTAATTAAAGTAAGTAGATAAAAAATAAAATTGTATAACTTTATGTAAAACAAATGCTTCCTGCATTTTCTGGACACTAAGAAGCAAATAACTTGTACACAGAAATATCACCTGTTTGTTATGTAATGCTGCTGCTAAGTCTTTGGATATATACTGAATAAAACAGAAGAGAAAGCAAACGAACAAAAGACGACGTTCTGGAGAACTGTGCAAGAACACCGAGACGGAACTAATGAAGAGAACTTTATCTAATTAAGATTAAATTTCTCTTATCAGCCACATCAAGGAACTGCTAATCACAGGCTCAGTGCTATCTAATCTGGCTCCATTACATGCTTGATCATGCATAATCATTTCTAATGCATTTTCATTATGAGTGTGCAACTGTGGCCTACAGGTCATAGACCTTTGATGTGTACATGTGTTCAGTATAGTCAATATATTTACCCTATGACTTCACTATAGTTCAGACTCAGTCAAACGTGCACAGTCTGTCAATCCGAGTAACTCGGCTACAATACAATTGAGGAAAAAATAGGTGGGTTATTAACCCAACATTCACCATGTTCTTAGGGGTGATAGTTAAAAGCCAAGTACAATATGAACCTCTTTAAAGGCTTTGCTAGTTTGACTACATCAGTCCTCAGCCCCGCCCCCAACCCCCACACCAGACAGTCCACATTTTCTGCTCCACCCTTACGCACTGTAGGTTAGGTTACAGCCAAAATGTGGAGCATCTAGGGGAGCCTGAGGATTGGTTTAAAGACCTCTAAACAGGTAACATTACAATATTCTATGGTGCTCTTTCATTGAACTCTGGGTATGAGCAAACTGTGTGATCCTGAAGGGTATCTTGAAGTTTTGCAACCACCAATGCAGCACTGTTGCTTCAGCAAAAAGAGCCTGGATACAATTCCCCGGCCAGGTGACCAGAGTCCTTTCTGTGCGGATTGTCTCAGGATGTTCATGTTTCCTCACACCATTCAAAGACATGCATATTAATGATGCTAAATTGCCCCTAAATATGAGTGTGTGTGAATATGTATTTCTGTGTATCTGCCCTGGCAACCTGTCCAGGGTGTTTCCATGTAACTTCTGCCCCATTGGAACTGAAACATTCAAATAAGAAGCTGGTTTGATAGTCTAAATGTTCTAATCAGAAAAAAACAACATTAAAAGAATGATTATATTTAAATAGCCTCAGTCAGTTTATCAGGGCGGAAAGAGTAATATTCACCTTCGGAACTGAACTGAATTAAAAACACAGCAGAATGTTTGCCTGCTCTCATGTTTGAACCGTTACAACTTCTCATGGCCACATGATGCCACCTTTAACGTTATTATACATTTGATACTGTTTTTACATGTTTAAATGAGGTATTGGCAATGCTAATATTAATGTTTGTGCAAACAAAAAGTGTTGCTAATTCTATTTGTGGTTGCCAGTATCACTGGTGAAATGATTTCAGGTGCTGTATCAACACCTTTACAAGATATTTTAACAGTATCACCGTAACACTGATAAATGTAATAGTTTTGGTCACTATAATTATAATCATTACATTTTCGTATCGTTTCATCTCTGTTTGCACTGTAAGAAGCGGACCATGCAATCAACTTCTAAAACTGAACTTTGGAGGTGTACAACAACATCCCTGCAGATTTCTTCGGGAAAACTGAAAACATACCGCCTGAAAAGAACGGAAACTGTAATACAGGCTTAGGGTCAACACAGTAAATACTGAAAATATATTATATATACTGGTTAAGGTTTACTAGTAAGTTAAGGCATCTGTGTAATCCTATGTTGCTTTTAAGTTCAGTTCAGTTCAAGACCCCAATGCTGCTCAATGGATAACTTGTAATTAATGACAATCCAGACCGCCTGAGTAAAATGACTATTTTGTTCCTTTTCCACAAGGATTAGCAGCACAGTTAGCCAGCGATATGATTAATTGCTCAGATACAGAAAGTACAGAGCAACTGATCTTAATAATAATCTGTCAAAATGGTGGATTGGCCACCAATGGGTAAGAGAGACACCCATGGTTATGAAAGAGGGAAACTGATCTGAATTACAATAAATGTTCCACCAATGGAAAACTTACATTTGGATTCAAACGAAGTGAGGCATACAGTATACATTTTCTATTTTATATAACCTTAAGAAGTTGGCACAAGAAAGCTCTCTTTAGTAAATTTCAGGTATTTCTTTAGTGTGTCATGAAGGGCAATGTACTCTGGGGGTTCTCAGATGGTACACATCTATGCTACAGCTATTGAGGTCTTTTGATATTAGCATTGCTGTTTTGATATGCTATTTCAGACTTAAACCTTATCTGAATGGTTACAGTACAAATGACATAATGTGCTTATTTAGCTTAAGCAAATCAAATCAATAGCTCATTACTACATTATTAAGGGTGAATTAAAGGTGCAGTAAAGGTAATGCAACGTTACTGTTGCATCATTTAAGGTGAAACGGATAAAGCCGAAAAAGAAGCTGGCAAAAAAGATGCTGACTTCAGCTGCACTGAGAGTTGAAAGGCATGAAAATGGATGAGAAGGTTGCTCTGTTTTTGCTTGACAAATTTCTCCTGTTTCACAAAACCAATAGGTCTGTATTGTCTCTTTTGCTGCTGTTGGTAACTGGATAGTTGGTAACGGGACAGTTTGCTAACCCACAACCTAGTTAACGTTAATTAGATTACTTGCTGTGTCGCTGTTTTATGATGTTATTTGTCCATATATTTGGAGGGTTGGAGCTTCTGAAGGAGCACTTAAGGGAAGCGTATATACTTGTTTTGCTGTTATCAACAACAGTTCTCTGAAAGTGCTAACTTCACCTTTAAGCATTTTTAGTGCACTTATAATGCTCTTAATGTATCAATTAAGCATGCAGTTAATAATAACCAATCACTAGAAATTAGACATCATTTACTTCCAAAAGTCAAAATGTAAATTAAAGACAGGCTAAGGCTAATTCTATTTATTAATTTATTATAAAAACAGCCAACATTTGAAACATTTATTTTTTCATGCCATGGCTTAATAAATGCAAGTGCTCTGGAAATGCTTAGTTACTCCATAATGATGTAGCAACAAGCAGCCAGCTAATTAACATCTACTGGTTTGTTAAGGTTTAATATGCACATTTTTAGGGGACTATAATGCCCACTACACTGAAGCACTGCCTGAAAAGTGGAAAATGTTTGCTTTAAAAAAAAGAAAAGAAAAAAGAAAAAAAAAACTCTTGAAGAACCATTTTTAAAGAATGCAAGTGTTTAGATGTGCTGCTTCTTGTCTGTAGTTAATTTCTTCACCACAGTGAGTTCATTAGATTATTTTTTCCCACAGTTCCACTTGAAAGCTAACTTGAGACTGACACTTGAAAACAAATTTGTTTTTTCCAAAACATTTCACATTGCTTTTTTTCAGATCCCCTGCACTTTCTTTCTCTAACGTTGAGTATTTTCGGTTCATTTGCATGACCCATTCACATGATTGTTTTTGGATGCTTGGAAAGTGTGCTATCACTCTAAATGCTTGTGTACCAAACTGACAATCAGCTTATTGAGATCAACTGAAAATGCTCAGAAAGTATACATTCAAAAAGAAATGGACATAGTGTTTCACTCTTCTCCCAGGACTGGTCACTGCTGTATTTTAAGGATTTAGCAATACAGCTTCTGGATTTCTACACTGCATACAGAGACACTTCAACACTGCTTAAGGCATGGCATTAAATAATTTCCTCCCACTAGAGGACTTTCTTCACATAAATAACTGATGCTGCTTATTTTGCATGCATAATTTAACTTGTGATGTACATCTAAGTTGGCTCAGCTCTTAACACTGTAGACATGATCTCTCCACTTGAGAGCTTTTTTCCTCACTTGCTTTAATGGAGCCAAAACACACCAACCCCAGCTGCAACACTGAAGTCAAGTCAACAAGAAATACTTCTTAAACCCATCTTATAAAAATGCACAATGAAATGCTTAACGTGTTAGAACCTGGATTTAGGGCCTTGTTGAAATGGTGCTGGGTTCCATTTAAGTTTATTCACCCATTTATTCGGCACAAGAAGCTTAAAGGCTTAGAAAGACTTAAAACAAAAACAACAAACAACTTCTTCACTACCAGCACACATGTAACACAACTCACAAGGCTGTAAATAGGACGATAAGTAGTCAAAACTAAGTTTTGTTGGATGGCCGAGGCAACACAAAGTGCGGCATTGCAAACATTCGTTAGGACCTTGGCATGAACTATACATTCCTTTGGGTAACGACGTCACAACACTACCGCACCCCTCTATAGAAGCTTCCCTCGCTCTTTAGCATTTTACATATACAAACAGTACATCACTGAACGAAGGAAAAATCTGAAGGGGCAGACAGTCTTCACAACTATGTTTAAAAAAACAATCACAGTTTACATAAAATTCAGACTAAAATAAGACACAAACACATTTTAAGCGCTCTCTTCTATTAGCAATGTTTTTACATGCACACAGTAGCCCAAGTAAGTTCTTAGCTAGTCTATAATAGAACTAAGATATTTACATGATTTGTAAAGGATCCCATTTATAGTCCTATTTACATGCAGACCAGCATAGTCTGAACATGAAACATCTCCTTCATGATGCCCCTAGTTTCTCTCACACACTGCCAGGGTAAGGGAAGCTGATAAGATTTTATTGTCACATTATACTTTAGGCAGAGAAAGTGAATTTGCTGACAAATGCTGTTCCAAGACTTTCCTTTCAAGACTCAACACTCTACGATTACTGCTTTTTGCCTTGATGTCAAAGATTCACACCTGGGGTATTTCCAAGCTTCCACATGGAAGAACCATGACAATCTAACAGTGTGGTTTACATGATCACACTTTAGCTTGACAAGAAGTCTTAGTTACATTAAATGTAGAACCACTGATGTTCATGTAAATGTGGTTAAAATGTCCAGATCATGGAAAATCATTTTGTTCTCATTTGCAATTCACGTCCAATCACACACAGTACACCAGGTGAAAACTGCCAGTTTTGAATTTATGTATCAGCACATTTACATTCACATATACACCCACTTACTGAAATGATAAAAATCCTTGCTGCAATGGCAAAACCATGCATCTCCAAAATGGTAGATTTACAAGTGAAGGAAAAAAAATCATGCTCTTTGAATGAAAGTTAGCATATCGAAAACCAATATATTGTATGGCTG
>CM067476.1:35494650-35558644 GCA_034552555.1 Semaprochilodus insignis
GTATGGCTGTGATCTTAGGGCCCTCAGGCGGCGCTGCATTATAAACAGATATATTTTTGTAGGGGAAATCACAGCATGGACTCAGAAACACTTCCGAAAACCACTGTCTGTGGACACACTTTGACACTGCATTTAAAATGCAACTTTAAACTCCACCATACCGAGTTCATTTAAAGTGGACTGAGTTTAAAACAAACAAACAAACAAAACCATAAAAAACAACAAAATTTCTCAGTTTCAGGATTTGATATGTTGCTTTTGTACTACTTTCAATAAAATGTAGGGCTTAAATGATTTGCAGAATCATTGCATTCTGGTTTTAATTACATCTTGCTCATTTCAAAACAGGGTTGTACATAAAACTACACAAATGACAAAAGTGGACCTCACACTAATATGAAAAATGCAGGATACGGGCCCTTTAAGCTGCTTCTGTACTATGACAGCTTCACAAAATTGTGTCCTGGCTAGATACGATACTTCATCAGCACATATACAGCTTCACTTTCAGACTTAATCTCATCAAATGAAAGTTATTCTCCCTTGTAGCAAGGTTTTCTCTCTCGTCCTCTCACTCTCTCTGATACCTGTGGTACAAATCTCTATCAGCACAGCCTATTAATCATTCCTATGTCCTCTATATTCACTGAAGTTAGCCCTGCAGCTAGTCGGGAGACCACATAGTGAAGGCGATAACATGCTTTAATCTGTGCTTTGAAATATAGAGCTGGATAAAGCGATTAGCAGAAGCAGAGGTGATGCACAAGGAGTATGCACATGGTGGAGCGAACTGTCATAAACCAAGACTTCACCGAACACCACAGATGAAGGGCGAATTTTTTTTCCGAAAGCCTTGTAGTCGAAAGCATCATAAAATAGTAGACTGGGCATCACTTTGAACACACTCTGTAATATCTTCAGGGAACATCTGGCTCAGCCTATATTTCAGAACTCCTTGAGGCAATATATAATAGGCCTGCTTTGGTCGCAATTAGATCACCCAATAACACTTTCTTTTACAGTCCTCTAAACTCTGGATATTAATCTTGGGAGTCTGAGGTATTACGTGAACAGTTTGGGTAAAATAAAGCCAAGGGGCATTTTCTATGAGTACAGTTTGATTCATGTCCCATTTCTTTTTTAAAAGCAATAAAGTGACTGTTGTTTTTAGGTCTGTAAAAAGTGAAGGGATCTTCAACAAGATAATTAAAATTGGCATTTAAATATCCCACCTCACATATATTAAGTGTAATCTGCCAGTAACACCATAACTGCAATGTTATTTGGTGAAGGTCCAAGCACTGTAACGTTATAAGACTCATTTTTCCTTAAAAGTCATTTTAACCAGTCCCACATTTTATGTGCAACACCGTCAAGCAAACAGGTTGGGTAACAATGCTGGCCAACGTTGATTTGGCTGCATGAGTGAAGTGTGGTCATTTAACCCTACCACGAAAAACACTGTTCGAAAAAGGAATAAATACTTGTATTTTCTAATTGATGTAAACTATATCCTTATTGGTAGTTAGCATGCAACATGTGCACCCTGTCAGGCTGACCACTCCTGAATGCTAGCTGATTTTAGACTACATTCGCACCTGTTACCCAGTTTTTAAATTCAGTTAATTTTATGTATTGATATCACATTTAAATAAAATAAAAATGATTAAAACATGTTTTTTTTTCAGTTTTCCTTTCTGCTATATGTTGTGTACTTATGTTGTATACTTTTGTTGTATACTTTGTTTTTCACTCTGTTAATATAAAATTATTGTGGACTGTGACCTCTGTGTTCAACAGTGTTACTCGCTTCAACCCTGTTACCCAGTCATTTACGTGAACATGGCTCACGTGGTCGTGGCTCACTGATTTGACAGCCCAAAATAACATATTTTGAAGGTTAACCACTTACTTGTATTAAGGCTTTCTAAAAAATAACACTAAAGAAAAAATGGATATTTGAAAGAGTTTCTAGGCATAAAGTGAACTCTATTCATGGAAAGTGCTAAGTACAGGGACAGTTTGACTAAATTACACTGAGCCGACTAAAAGGCTCTAATAAGCAGAAAAGGACACGAATTAGCTCAAATTGGACAATTATCTAGAGTGGTAATTTGCCATTATCACATACGTAGGTGGGAAAGTAAACATGCAAAACTCCAAGTTCTGGGTAGTTGAAGTCAACAACGGCAGACTCAGTCTTAGAGTTCTTGTTTATTTACTAGAAAAGAAACATAATCAAGTAAAAGATCGCCGTTAAAGAAAGAACAAACACACTTTTATTGTAACCTAGTTATGTATAGTGGTCAACAACTTAATTTGTGCATGAAACAATAAACATAGCAAGTAAATAAAGAAAAATTGTGAGCAGACATTTATACAGACAAACACCAAGTGACACATTGGTTTTACTATGTAGATAAATTTAAGTCATTATGCGTTGATAGCTGCAATGATCTATGCTGCCGGTCACTTATGACACTTTTTGGGTGTTATACTAAAGTGAGAACAGTGTTTAGGGAATTCAGTCAGATTTGAATGTTTCTGTAATACTGAGTAAAGACAAGATAATGAACTTAAGAGATGTTAATCCAAAATAGCTTCTGAATTAGTTCTGACTGAAGTAGTCAAGGGGATAAGTCTCTTATTTTAAGGTAAGCAACATACAATATGAATAACATGACATGACACAATGAATATCACCAATAAATATCACTATAATGAGCTGACAACCACCAACTAGCCTTGTTGTAGCCAAGTCAATAGTAAATTACCCATCCAGTTCCATAACCAGAATGGGAAAAAAGGTCTAAATTTAAGTCCATGACTGCATCATCACATTTATCTGCCTAGTCTCTACAACGACTCATATGCCACAGCAGCCACCAATTAATTAACCAGAGACCCAGTCTTTATAGTAGTAGGCAACAATGTATAGAGCAAAATGATTAAAGAGTGCAACATCATTGTTCCTTACCCCTGAAGGGAACTAACCTAAACATACCTCAGCCTTAGCTTACTTAACAGTGCACATCCCTAACATTTTGTCCACTATGTTAAGTTGCATCTCCAAACAAACCTCCAGGTTGCAAGGCCATTAGTGTGCACCATGGTGGGAGAGCACAACAGGGCCACAGATGATCCATCAGGGAGAATAAAGAATCCCAAAGGAAGCCTGGTACGACTTCAAGACTGTGCTTACGAGCAAGGGCCTAGATTTCCCTGTACCAGCAGAGCACTCGTCAGGATGAGGGAAAACAAGGCAAACCTGGTCCCACCGAGACCACTTATACACCAGCCCAATGTTCAACAGGGGTACAACTCAGCTGAACGTACTCCCACCTGCACCTTCGCCATTACCTGCACAGGATCAGTCACAATCGCAGGCTACAGATCTATCAGACACTCGGGCCACACTCTGGGTTATCTATTTCTGGGTGAACACAAGGTAGCTGGAGGTGCGCTGGTGGCTAACACGCATACACAATCCCTTAGCCTACATTCCATCACAATACATTCTGCAAGTATTATAGCCATTATGACAAGTTCATTATGCATTATACATGGTCTAGGCATACTTCAGGTCATAATATTCCTACACAATCCTTCAAAAATCTTTCTAAATGAAACTGATGACAGATTCCTAAATTTGTAGTACGTAGGGATGCACAGAAATAAAAATTTTTGGCCAAAGCCAAAATCGAACAAAATGAAAAATTTGGCTGAAGGCCGAAAACCCAACACGTTTTTTTACAGTCTTTCATTAATTTTGCCACTTTGTTTCAATACTGCATAAATTAAATAGGCTAAATGTATTTTTGTCTTGGGGTTTATAGGAAAAAAACAATTACTAAACTGCAGCACAATATGATATAAATATATTAGCAATAAAAAAAAAATCCCAGCTGAAATGTTTGCTGCATTTACAAAGAGCGCCTCCCTCCATGCTGGTCATGAGTTTATTGCAAAGTTGTAAAATTGGGGTCTGTGTTTCATTATGGAAGATACGGGCATGAGAGAGAAAACCTCTTTCTGGAGGTTCATTTGGATGGAATGCTTGAAGCTGAATAAAAGCTGGGAAGCATCAGCGTGCTCCAGTGTGACTCACAGTGGAGAAATAAAGCATTAAAATGGGTATTAGCCTAAAGCAGAAGGCGCTAACCCTGCAGCTAACGAGTAAAAGTTCCGCTCTATATCCAGGAACTAGAAAAAGGTCATGGTGTCATTAAAAAATGTCATTGTTTGGATACAAATTATTCTGTCTTTTCGCCATTTTTGGCGGAATTATTTCAGTTGCCGAACATTCGTTGCATCCCTAGCAGTAAGCCTTGTGTCTCTAGTGGTGGGAAAGCTACTTGTAATATACTGACATGTTATAAGACCAGTGAACAAAGACTTTGTAATGCAAAAACACTTTGCAAATGTAGCCTGCACACTTTTCTTTATTCAAATCAGGAAGGGGAATACATAAAATCTGTCCATCTATCTTTACTAGCAGTCGACATTAAACAATCGTCAGTGGCTGCTTGCTCCCAAAATCATTTGCAACATCGTTTTTATGTTATACTGGCTCACATGTGCATTGAACCGTGGCCTTACCATGAAATGTTTCAATTATCTTTTAAAGTGATTCCTCAGACGTTGCTGCGATTTGCATATCAGTGGAAGCATCTATATTGTTGAAGCTGGTCAAAAGAGCATCCTGTGTTTGTCTTTTCCGCATCCCTCGTACACCAAGATAAGGCAGACTCCTATCAACCTCCTTTCAGCCATGCTCAGAAGGGTCTGGGTGCTTTGATTTGCTTTGATACTTTAAAAGCTCGTCTGATTTGGGAAAGTGCACAAAATGCACTCCGCCACTGCAGCGCTCGATATCGCTCTGTTTTTTAAAAAATAAAAAAAAAAACACATTCTTTCCATTATTCAGCATGGCTCTGAATTATTAAAATGAAGTGATCTAATTTTTTTGCATGTCCTACACACTCACACTGGTGTAGGCCGATGTTATTTATCTCTGATGTGATTTTCTAAACGAAAGCCGAGACGGAATCAGGCCGAGGTGGGAATATGGATATGTGCCTTATGTTATCATGAGGGAAAAACATGGTTATTGCTTCAGGTCCTATAATTGAGTTCGAGTAATTTGTTTGGTTTATAAAGAACCCTGCCACCCCCCTGGTATCTCCATCATCTCACATATTTTCTCTGATTGTTTTAGGCCTAACACATTCCTGGCATCATGACTGGTATATACAATGCTACTCGTGGAGTGTTTCTCTCCCAAACAAAATGAAAACATTATTTAAAACATAAAAAATATATTAAATTGCTATCATAAGGCCCTGCATCTTCCAAATGGATACTTTATAGGAGAATTTAACATAGCATCACAAATGTCCAGGAGTCTCCCATCTGAAGAGGAAGCACATATACACGTCCGCAGTTTTAGGATAATTTTTACTGAAGGGAAATAAAACAAAACTGAATCACAACAACTAGCATTTCCTTACACTTTATCTTCAAAACAAATCCATACAAAGTTTTTATGATGAAAATTGTTAAATAGAGGTAAATCTGGGGAAGAAATACTTTCTTTGGTTAATATTTTGCTTTCCAACACCCTGCATGTATCACCACCAAAATGAACAATTCTGAGCAAGTTCCTCTAGAATGGAGCATCAAACCACTCTGAATGACGTCATACGTCTTAACAATTTAATTATACAAAAATTGATAAATCAGTAGAATTCCCACATAACACACACACACCACAGCCTAGCTGTGCTACTTATAAAGTCTGTATGTATTTATTAAATTGGTACAAGAAAACAGTAACTGTGCAATTCCTATACAATACCTGTGCAATATCTTTCAGTAACTGTGCAATATCACATGTAAAATTGTTAGTTTGTATAGTTTATTTCTAGAGATTTATTTATTTTTACAATTTCTTATATTATATATTCTGTATAACTGCACTTTTGTCTACTCCTTGCTCTGTATCTGTCTAGTGTATATTCTCCTGGAACAACACAAATTTCGCCCAGTCTTGCTGATTTCTCTGTGCATTTCTTAGCCCACTGTATTTTGGACACTCGTCTGCTTTCTCACTTTTTGAATTACGGACTCTTATTAATGTTGACATGCTTGTCAACAGTACTGCTGGATTTGTGAAACATGTAGTGTAATTTCTGGACTGGAAACTGTCAAACAATCAAAAAACATCCAGCCAGCAGCGTCCTGTGGGCAGCGTCCTGTGGGCAGCGTCCTGTGGGCAGCGTCCTGTGGGCAGCGTCCTGTGGGCACTGATGAAGAACTAGAGGATGACCAACACAAACTGCGCAGCAGCAGATGAGCCATCATCTCTGACTGTACATGTACAAGGTGGACCAGCAAGGTAGGAGTGTCTAATAGAGTGGACAGTGAGTGGACACAGTGTTTAAACACTCCAGCAGCACTGCTGAGTCTGATCCACTCACACCAGCTCAACACACAATATAACACCAACACCACCTCAGTGTCACTGCAGTGCTGAGAATGAGCCACCACCCAAAAAATACCTGCTCTGTGGTGGTCCCATTGGGGTACTGACCATTGAAGAAAAGGGAGATAAATTATGTAGAGAGACTCATGGTAGTCAGTAGAACTACACAGCTACATTAGTATATATATATGGTAAGTGGAGTTGATATAAGAAAACAAGGAGGTGGTTTTAATAAAGTAGCCATTGGTTTAATACAGTAGACGGTTTATATTTGCAAATTACTTAATGTTAACAGAAATAAAACACTGTGTTGGGTTTCTATTTCTACTGTTTAATCTGCTCTTCTCTGTTAATCATACCAGTTTTGAGAGCTGTTTTTTGTGATTAAAAAAAAAAGTAATAAAGATATTTAGGCTGCGTCACAAACTACCTAAACAAGAAAGAGTCGGGCTCCATCATCACTCTGATTAAACCAATCACTAATAAGCACAGTACAAGAAAGAAAGAGCTGAGCATCTTTTATGCAGAAAAAGTAACTTTTTCACCCTTTTTTCTGATCATTACATCCTTGTGAATATCACATCATAGCTTGAGAAACACCACTGGTCCTGTTCTCTTCAATCACATCTTTTATCTCCCAGCCAATCCTTGTCGCAATCCTTGAAGGAAAGACCAAATGTTCCCTATTAGCTGGGGTGTGGACGAGTGGGCTGAAGAGGTTGTGATTCATCATGATCTCACATCACACACTCTGATGCACAGCAACCTAGGGCTTTTAGACTATTCCTAGTCCAAGTACCATTCCCAGACAGGCCTTGTGCAGACAGTGATTTCAGGTGGAATGACTCAGGCTGTTGAACGACAATGGGCACTCTTGAAGAAGCCTCCTAGATCTTGCACATTTTTTGGCCAAGGTTAAGACTGTATGCCATGTTTGAAGCAGACCCCAAAGTAACGGCTCTGATTACTGTGAAATTCAGACATACTGGCTCTCAACTGATTTACAATAGGTTGGTCACAGGCTTGAGTGGCTCAGGAGGATGAGGCTTTTGCAATTTTTTTGCATTCTGGCCATGCATTAGCATCTGCTCTCACCATGCACTGCTTCTACTGCATGAAGAAAGAGAGATTTCCAAGAACAGGAACTGGCCATGACTAATTGGCCAAAGTGAAAAAAGTGATGGAAGACGCATTTAATTTCATGTTAATAATAGGCCAATTTTGTGTAATTGTGACTAATCTTGAGGAAGAAAATGGCTTTGACTGGCAATATAGATATCTGCCTTCTAACCAGCCCCTTTCTTAAAGTCCTCTGCCGCATGTACTTATTTCACACAAAGTTTGATCTTGTCTTTAAATACAAGTGAGCGAGATAAGGCAAAAATACCATACTACTTTTTTATTTGGTGTTTCACGCTGTGCACTGCAGTAACTCCAGTCAAACAGACCTAATTAAGCTCTCTTTGTAATGAGACAACCAGTTGTTAAGTTGTTGTAGAAGTACTGGTAATATCCACAATATGCTCAGAAAAAAAAAAAAACATATGGTGATGTAATTTATTACTGCAACAACAAATATCACCACATTGCCCAGTCTTATTTCAAACCATTTTGAAGTATTCATTCCTGAAATCTTCGGCTCTCGTGTACAGGGGTCATGGGCAGTGGAGGCAGAGGACGAACTAACAATAACTAAATGCTCACTGTGAAAAGCTACATTAATCCAATTACTTCAACAACAGAAGCAGTTAGTCAAGAGCCCCCTATTCAGTGTGCCTTCCTTGTCAAATTACTCCTTCCGGCAAACACTGAAAAGATTCCATTATATAACAAAGGCCTGGAAGATAAGAAGGTCCCTCTGGTTCATTTAGCTGAGATTTTAAGTAACAATTCCCATCTGGCTAGACAAATGTATGGACAGACAAACTTTCCTATGAACCGAACAAAATCAGACAGAGCAAAGTGCTCTCTAAGCAGCCCAGTGCCAGGGGAGAAGGATGAAAAGAATCTGATGGGAAATCTTTCACTTTTAAGCATTTCAATAATGGTCTCTCTCTCTCTCCAAGTCTCATTCTCCCTCATTCAATAATGTCGTCTCGAGGGGGTTGTACAGCCTGTAAAGCATCTAGCTACAAGGCGAAGCATCTTCTTTAAACCCACTCAATAATGTAAATTTCCTAAATGTATCATACAGAACACGAACACACAAAGACATTTTTGCGCCGCCACTGTTAAATGAACTCTTAACTGACCCACGTTCTCTGCTATGGCTCCACGTATAGCCCATTCATGAATTTTGCATTACCTTTAATGGCTCTAGAGGATATTGACTGACTGAGGGGCTAATTTATCATTATGGTGGATATGAACATGCATCAGCCTGGCTGGACCGGTAATCTGTCATATCTCGGGAGATTTGACGTACACATTCAGGTGTCAGATTGACCAGACGATAAATTCACTTAAGCCAGTATTAATGGTGGGTAAGACAAGGAGGAAGTTCATTGACTGAATGCCAAATGTCAACCAAGGAGCATTCATTGGTTCTCAATTACAGTGCGCAACTGATTGTTGATCTTCAGCCACCCTTTAAAGGGCACATGTCAGCAGAACCATCGAATTTCCCTTGGTTTTATTTTAATAAAAGAGTTAGCTGTATTACGTAGGCATCAATAAAGTTCATACGTTCACTACTCTGTTTATATGGTCCACACAGAGGGCTGAGCCCTCAGAGACGAGAATTCATTTATTTAATTTCCAGTCAAAAAATCAACGAAGATCCACAAAAGGACAAAAAAAAACCAACAAAAAAAAGGTTCCAACTACTAAATACAATACCAAATGTTTCAATATTTCACATGTGCAATCTGTGCATTTATTACAGCTTCCAATTTTTGGGGAGTTGGTTGCATAGTCTTCTCACAATCCAAGAATTCCTGATTACCAATTTAGATTTATCTGTCCATGCAACCTTACTACACATCTTGGATGTTCAGGTGCAGACTCTACTTGTTTTTACTTGTATCCTTTTCTCAGCAGCAGGTTCTTTAGAGCTACACATCCTTTTAGAATCTTAGCACCAGCATGCCTTGCTCAGTTTTGAAACAAAAATGGAGGTTGATTTTCTCCTCGCTCCTGAAGATGAAAGTACTGTTTCTCTCATAAGGACAATTTTGGTGCTCCACTAGTTCACTAGTTTCTGCAAATTTCTGTTTTTTCCACTTATTTTATTTTGACATCCCTCAATCATATGCAAATTAGCAATCTTACACCTGATCTCCTAAGAAATTAGACAAAAAAAAATTTAAACATGCACAATGGCCATGTGACTGGAAATTAAATAAATGAAGAGTGGTCTCTGACTTGAACAGTTTAGATTAGAAATTATTTTAAAAATTGTTTATGATCCATTTCAACCCCTATTGAATAATAGTTGGGATACTGTGCAGAATGTAAATAAATGTAAATAAAAACAGAATGAAATGACTTAGAAAGAAATCTCATATGCCCATATTCTGTTCACAATATAACACAGAACACATATCAGATGTTGAAAGTGAGACATTTTACCATTTACCATTTTATTTACATTTTACACAGTGTTCCCAACTTTTTGGAATTTGGGCTGTATTAAGTATACAGCAGTGTGTTAATTCATACTTATGTTATAAGGATTGTTTTACCTGAATTTTTGGAAGAGCCAATCAGAACAGGAATCATTTACACACATACTCTAAAATCTAAACAGTAACCTGTTTAATACCAAAAGGTTCAAGAGCGGCTGTAAATCGTTATATTTAAACATGAATCATCAGTGTGTTACTCCTATGCATCCATTTTCATTTTAATCACCGGGCATGCGTGTGGTCAACAAGATGCGGCATATTACAGCACATGGAAGCTGTGAGACACCACACCCATTACACTGTACCTCATATCAACAATACTGAAAGCGCCTCACACAAATGGCTGAAGCACACCACATGTTTGAGCTTGATGGATGAAACGCTGGCAAACACTTAGCTGGCGAAGCAGCTTGCTAACAGCCTTTAGCATTTAGCTTTCAGCAGGACGAGCAAGGGCAGATGACGGCCCACCTGTCTAACTGTCTGAGTCGGCAGGAAGGGGCTCCTCTGACAGAGGAGAAAGCAGGGTAGGAGCATCAGTCAAACAGGAGACAGCTGTGCTAGGCGCAGAGGCTCTGAGACATCCCTCCTAAAGAGGGGGAAGAATACTGGATGAGTGCGATGGGGCTCGGACTAGCCATTAAAGGAGCTAAAAGGGGGTACGAATACCAGACTGGTTTTCCCTACTGTAGAGGTAGAGGATGCACAGAATAAAAAGCAGCACTGAAGAAAGAAGCAGCCTGCTTCATTACTGCACTGAAGAGGTTATTTTTTGACCATCATATCCCATAGACAATTAGAACCTCTACTCCTGCACATTTGGAAAGAAATCAAATTTAACTCCAACAGATTTTTACTGTAGTTACACATTAGCAACAGTAGCAAACTGTGGATTCATCATGTTAAGAAACACACGTCAACTATGTACTAATATGTCTTAATGAATTAGGTGTTACGTGAATTGCATTACAATATGAAGCAACTTTGAGCTTGAGAAAGGAAAAATTTTACTTAACAAGCTGTGAATGACGAACACCTAATCACTGACATTTTAAATCTAGTTGCTAACATTCGGATGCTGAATGTAAGTACTTCCTTTCACCCTTACTGAAGTAGGCCTGCTGTCTGTTATTTCAATACTTCAACCACCATCATCACAGTTTGAGTAGACACTGGTTTACTACCGACCGGAACACAAACCTGGAGCTCAAGAGAGGAAATAAAAGCCCCTGCTTTGCACAGAGAACTAAGAACAACAAATTTCCTTTAATATGCTGGAGATGAAAAAGCTGGTTGATGATTGTGCCATGATCAGAGCTGGATAGCTGTTTGTAGTTACTGCATTTATTTAACGAAATATGGTGTATTACATCGTGGCTTAAAAAACATTTTGATGGAACACTGAGGGAGAATGGCACCTCTTTCATTGCCACCAGGTATGGCTATGTAACTTTGGAAGAGTGGGCACAAGCCCTTGCACAAGAACTGCAAAAAGCATTAAAGTACCACGTCATACATCTACAACGATGGGTCTTCAGCTAGCTATAAGAAGCAGCTAGGTTAGTATTCCTCATCTGGACATCACTGCAGAGGCTACGAAAAGACCAAAGATGATGTTGGAGGAAGAGAACAAAGAGAGAGTGATAAAGCAAGAGAGTGCACGAGCCTGTCAATGTTATTTATGAAAGATTGCAACATAGGCCGTAACCTTATCTGTGCCATCTCACTGTCACTCCGGATGTCAAGTCATCTGACCTCATTCCCGTTTCAGGTTAGCATGTCAAACTCCTACCAAATAAGCCATGAAATTTTGCTACCTCCTATAATATTACCCTACCTTGTAACATGGTTCATGCTCTTCTTATGTTTTCTTTGCCGGTGTTGTGCCAAAATCCAACCCCCAGCCAAATTCGACTCCATGGCAGAATCCAACTCCCCTTCATGTGCATGTGATTACACTCATGATTATTTACACATACAAAACAACTAAAAGTATCATAGTATTCTGTAGTGTCTGTATACCTTTGTGGTGTGCACACACACACACACACACACACACACACAGGGAAGTCTGATTCTGTACTTTCAGCCCATCAGCAAACGCAGGTGTACAGCTGTTCATAAAGGGGGACTCACAGGATTTGTATTCACAACAGTGGTGTAAAAGTGAATTACGTTCTGAGAATGGTGAAGAACAGTGGCACCAAGAGTGAAAAATACCAATTCTCACATAATGGTGCTTTGCATCTTTCAACAACCCTCTCCACCTCTCTCTATGGCTAAACAATTTTGAAAAATACCAGCACTTCTTTTTTGGGACCTGAGGCTAGGAGTGTGCCAGCTCTTAGATGTTAGGGTAAACTGACTTCGACTAAATTTCTATGCTTAAAAATCATTTTCATTTCATACTGCAGCAAATATTTGCAATGGGTAACGGGTCTGGACAGCAGGCAGGATAGATTAGCCCCAAAGACTCTTACTACTGAGCCATACTGTTGTAACACATGAAGAACGTGGCCCCGTCTAGCTGAAAAAGACGGATGGCAGCACGTTACTTGATGACATCATTCAGCATTAATTTATGCAGATTTATCTGGATTCTCTAAATCTTTTAATGATATTACGTACTTTAGATGATGAAATCCCACATGCTTTATTATTTTCGTAGAGGAACTTGCTGTACTTTTTGTCTGTGCAAGTATTGGTGAGTCTCTGTCCATGTTTACTGCTGTAAGACACTGCTTCTCTGGGATGCTCTTTTTATTCCCAATCATGTTACTGACCTGTTGCCAATTAACTTAACTTGTTACGTTCGACGTTCCACCAGGTGTTTTACACAGGGTTTATGCAACGTTACCGGTCTTTTGTTACCCCTTCCCGACCTTTTTTAAACATGCTGCTGGCATCAAATTTAAAATGGGCATATATCTTTTGAGAAACAATAAAATTTCTCAGTTTAAAAAGCTTATATTTTTGCTGTTTTACTTTTTTCAATTACATACAGTATTTAAAGGACTCATCTTTGCATTTGGTTTTTATTGACATTCTGCTCAGTGTTCTAACTTGTTCTGGAAGCAAGGTTATATGTCTTACATGACTTAGTTAGCTCCTAGCTCTTAATCGTAGCTCATTTTAAGTGAGGGAAATGTAATATAATAATGCCCAGCTTGTGAACTGGTATTCCCACACACTACATTCAGCAACTGAAACTGTGATTAAAAAATATATTTTCAGCCCTACTCAACAGCCTTTTTGCCATTCTACTGTGCAATATTCAACATTTTCTTTTCTTCTTCCAGATCAATGAAAGACCCAAGGCCCACGTAAAAGGCCACAGTAGCTACAGCCAGCCCAAGAGGAATAAAGGAATAGCCCTCTCTCATAGTTGCAGTATTATAACGGTTATTAACAGACACTTCAGCTCTAACAACCAGAAAATCAACTCACAACATTCCACACACAAGCATACACTTGTGCCCTCTCAGCATATCCGTCTTGTCGTGCTGTGATTTACTATTAGAAGCCCATTTCCTTTTAAAGCAGGAATTTTAAGTGACTCAGGAAGACAGAGACTACACCACAGAATTTAACGATTGTGCCATCTGGGGCTGGGCAAGTGGCGTAGCGCCTGATATCGATCATGTTTTTCACAGATGGCCAGAAAAAAACGATACCATCTGGATGCAGGTACTGCGGCTTTGGAGAATAAAGGAGGAGCAATGGAAAGTTCGCCTCAAAACTTACTTTTATTTAGTAAAAGTAGTAATAATAATGACTTGCACTTTAGGAGTGGCATTCTGTCATGTGTTCTGGATTAATACAGGGCTACTTACTTCTCTCTCTCTCTCTCTCTCTCTCTCTCTCTCTCCCTCCAATCAGAGAATCCAGCCTTGAAACATAGATGAATACAGGATGCTCCAAGATATAGACCGTTCATAGTTGGGAGTGGGGCATCTTTACATAATACTGACTGAAATACATGTAAAACGGGTCATTTATTTGGACATAGGCCTAATAATTTATTTAAATCGCTTTAGAACATATACTTTAGTTTTTACATGTGTTGAACAAAACTCAATTACAGTGTTATATATCTACACTTGTAACGCTTCTCCTTTTCGCCTTCACAGCTCATCCTGTCTATACTACGTTCACCGTTTACATTTAAAAGGAACAATGCCTCCACCTAGTGGCCATACCTTGCTATTACCATTTGAATCTCTGCAATAGGTTGAATTAGCATTTAGATTTAACGCTGTTGTTTTCTATCCACAAGCAGAAAGCACCTCAATTCACAACATGAATGCATTTTACCTTTTCTAAACCCACGCTGCTGTTTAGAACTACATTTGTATCAGGACTGGCCCATGTACCAAACAAAGGTGAAAACAAGCAGGCCTACACATGTTGGAAACTACAGTTACAGTTTTTAAAGCTTCACTATAAAACCAATTCAACGTGAAAAACAGCAAAACGAAGGAAACCCTTGGAAACTCTTCCATGATTAGGTAGACCGATGAAAATGACTCACATAGTAATAAAAATACCCTTCAAAAAAAGTAGAATACAAACAAAGCAGGTCAAAAAACTACTTAAGTAATGATAACATCTAGAACTGCACAGGAACGTCTTACACCCAGCATCCATCAACACAGAAACAGAAGCTTGGCAGACTCTGTCCCTCACTTTTTGGCTTTTATTAGTCTACAAAAAAAATGCTAAAGCCCAAAAGTCAGAGGTGTGAGCAACAGCAAAGCAGTACAAAAGTTGACGCAACATGACAGCATGAAGGAAAAATAGTAACCAAATTTAAATTACATAATGAAACTTTAAAAAAAATAATTTGAATATAGTCAGAAAAGTACAAATCCATAAAAAAGTACAAGCAATACACAGTGACAAAAAATACTGGTAATGTTTTACCAACAAGTGCAGAGAAGCACAAACTGTGCCCTTATTGGCTGAAGAACAGTACTTGTTGGGGCATTAAAACAAATTCTTAAATAAACAGTTTTTACAAATAAACCCCAGACTAGAAATCAACCACTCAACTTCAAGCTTTTATGCTCAAAGGGAACTCCGACTGTTACAACTTAGAACAAGGTACATGTCTACTGATATTAAAATATGATACACAAACTGAATGGAGAGGTTTTGTTCATCATTTTTTAAATGTGACAAACAAGCAAAATTCCTTTATTTGTAGATCGCCCTGGAGACGGTCCTATGGAAAATAAGACGATCCAAAATTTCTTTCCTTTCAGTAAAGTCATACGCTAAAGTTTAATGACAGGGCAGGCTTAATGATACTTTAGACTTAAATGGGATAATTAGCTCGCTGGTTCCTCACTCTGGCTGAGAACGAGAACAACCATTCGATTGCATAACAAAAATGATAGCCTACTAGTGAAAGGATTTAGTCATTTTTCTCAATATTCTATTAATAAAATAAATGTTTTGTTGGTTTATACCACATATTGAAATAGTAATGAGCATATACACCATATTAAGACCTCAATTTGCTAACAGTCAGCTCCCATCAAGCCTAGCTTTAACTGTACACTGACGTACATTTACAACCTTTCATGACCATAAGATGGCGCCATAACATAACACTTCATTTTTAAAGTCAAACTGTGAACTGTTACACCAAGGAACGACCATTATGATACGGTTATGAACTGAACCATAATAATGCAAATTGATCCAAATATGAAATCAATTTCTGCAAGTAAACCAAGGCAAATAATTTCAATATTATTTATTGTAAGGGGAGTGTGGATGGTACAGTAAAGCGAGAGACATGCAGATATGTACTGCTATTTCTAGCATTATTCACTTCTTATCGTCTTACAGTTTATTCAATATTTGCATATATGCTTGTATGTAATATTTGCATACATGTTCGCGCCATCAGAGAATTTAATTGCTCACGTGATTGTGTTCAAGTGTGCTAAAATACTTTGCCGACACAGGTGTTTATATAATTCACAGGTGTTTATATAATTCACAGGTGTTTATTAAATGTTTTTCTCAGAGTTGTGTGCTTAGCTACCATCACCACTGGACAATACTTTTGTTTTATATGTTGTTTAAAACGTTATTTGTATAGAAGTCCATGTCTTTGCTAACGTCTAGTCTCGTCACAATGACATAAATGATGCAATTATTGCAATTATTTGAGCTGACTGCAATTATTTTCCACACTTGTTAGCTTTTAGTCACATCTTCACGTCATAACTAACCAAAAGAATGTTTACTGTGAGTTGATACAAATGCACAAAAATAAAAGACAGCAAAAAAAAAAAAAAAAAAAACCTTACTTCAGGTTTCATGGGTCTTAAGAAAACAAAGAAGTTCTGGCTGGCTGGTTCTGTAATATTACATATGTCATTAGAAGGCAGCGGTGTGTACTGTTTGTTTACATGAACTGTGTCAGTCTCAGATGGTAGTTACTTCGTATCCACGGCTACAGGTAGCAAGATAGCTGACAGGCTAATTTGGCCATTTAAGCCCATGCAGTAATAGTTGCAATTAATCAACAAAAAGGTCATTAAAAAAGTGTTATTATTTTAAATGTATCTAAAATTCCAAGACTGTTACAAGTCTAGGCATGTCCTTGTGGGTGACAACTTAAACCTCACCACTCAACAGTTTTGCAGTATAAGCTGCTGCCTTCAGCAAAATAATGTGTCACAATACTAAGCCACTACACCACTGCATTTATGACAGTGATTTTTAATCTCTGTAAAGTATTTGTAGACCTGATGGAAAAGCACTTGTGGATCTGGTCTGTTGGTTCCAGAATGTTTAAAAATAGAACAGAGGTTGAGAGATATCACCATTTAAAACAAAGATTCAATCAAATGTCTAATTTACATTTCCCCCAGCCCTTACCCCCAAACAAATGTTTATCAGCAAAGACATATTTTGTTTCCTTAGAAGACAAACATCATCAGATTTGCTAATTTGGCAATGAACTGTACATCTGATCAATTAATGATTCAGATTTCATGTCTTCATTAGGCAGACAGACACAGATCAGTCAGCAGTTTGGTCCAGGAAAACAGAACAGTAGACACAATCAACGTAAGTGTGATTCAAACATTTCCATGGCTAGACAGAACTGCCTTTCAGGCTGCCTCATAAAAAAGATCCAACCCTTATTCACACAAGTAAGTATATGTACAATTAATCCATATGGCAATAAGTGAGCCTGTATTGTAAACATGAGGTTAAAAAATGAGCTTGAATTTCAAAACTCCATTTGGCAAGTCAGGCCTTGAAAACTGTTCAGCTAATCATAGTCATAATTGTCTTGTCTGACTAAACTATTTGGAATTAAAATGTAATCTACTGACTCTTTAATGTGGTTACAGCTGCACCATACAAGAACACTGCATCACTAATAACATTCAACTAACATGAACAGCTAAGACTACACTCAAGCATGTGTAATATTGGTGCTGCATTAAAAGAACATTACAGAATGTTCTTCAAGTGAGTCTGTGACAACGAGCTTACAAGACATTATGCATTTACTAGGAAGTCACTGGACAAATGGAAAAAGCTAACAAATCTCCATTTATAAAACTGAGTTCAATTAGTACAACAGTAGTTTTTTATGCATACAGTACATAGTTAACAGATATGTCCACACATTCGAGCATCACTATTACACACATTTCGATACACTTCTGAAAAAACAAGATTGAATTACTTGTTGTTTGTTGAATTTCACTTTGTTTTAAATAAAAAAGAATTGTGTATTGAATGTGAATAATGTGAACATTATTTTATTTATCCCGTTCATTTAGCAATCCATACAGTCCATTTGGAAACTAAGCTTCAGAAAAGCTTGTTTCACTTTCACTGTTTTTTATAATATCATATAAAAAAGTAGTGCCAGTTGTCCTGTATAATATGTTGTACCTTAACTTACAATAGAAGTAATGTATGCTATTTATGTTTTTCCCCCTTCTACTATTCAAGTATCATTTTGGAGATATAAGGTTTCGTTCAAAAAGCAGAAACATATCCAGCCTACAGCAATTTAGGCTGGATATATGGAGTTATATGGAGTGTTTTAATGAAGCACAATACCAGGCAGTCAGTCATAACAGAGGGCATTTACATACATCTGTAGAAATAACCAGAAATATCTGTCAGCAGCTGTACAATATATTCCAGAGAGTGATCTATGGAGCCCCCAGGATTGTGCCCAATAGGGATCAAAGTGTACAAGCATGTAGTGTGGGTGTGAGAATGTTGTTCTTAAAAGAAGGATTAGAATACTCTAGCTTAGTTTTGTATGATGGGCCTTATCTTAAAAAAATCCATTAATTAAAACTACATTTATATGTGTTCCAAATAAACAGGACACAATACCCCAACACACACAAACCCACACACAGTATACTCTGTTTACCTGTGGTGCTCTATGTGTGTGATGTGAGAGAAGTAATGCTGCTGACCCAGGATCAGAGACCACCTTTAATATACTTAAGCCTCCATAAAGATATGATATCTAACCTTCCGTGTTGTTATACCGTAAACATTTAAGATTCATGTTCACCATGGATTAGGTGCCAATAAACATAAGCAGATGAAATAAGGTGGTTACACAAGCTGAAAGTTTCATTCAGTTTACCGCAATTCAGACTTTTTTTTTTCCCTGGTCTGAGAATTAGTGTCCTCCACCCTTCCCTTTTATATGACCTGATGGCGCTTCATATTCAACCTTTTTTTAAAAAAAAAAAGCATATTGTCCTACCTTCTACTCCTCTGTCCTCAGGCCTTTGCTCTCCTCTCCCGGTGCTCCTCTGAGGATTTCCTCTGTCTGCTCAATTTTCCTTGTGTTGAAGCTAAAAGAACAAAAGCTTTAGACATCTAAATTTATTACAACAGCATTCCTTATAATACAAACCTGCTGATTCAGACATACAGCTCGCTAAATCTTAGTCCTTCAACCCGAGATAGTAATGTTACAAATCCTATATTGGGGTACAGCAACAAGGAACAGATCCTGAGTTTTTTAACATGCTGAGAGAAACAAAAAACATAACTGAATATTTCATTTCAAACGTACAGTTACTTTTGAGCGTTAGTCCAACAGAACCATATAAACACCTCCACGGCACGAAGGCGAACCAAATAAACAAACAGGACCGAGGACACGGCAAACCTCAAACCCGTCTTAAATCAACTTTTACTGCAACAAAAAACTGAAACTAAATTACCTTGTTTACATATACACAGCTGGAAAGCCAAAACTTTTACTCGGCCGTGTTGTCACGTTATTTTGGCATCTAGCTAGCCAGCTAGCTCGCAGTGAACAGCAGACGTTTGCGTTATTAGCAGGCTAATATTAAAACACTCTCACTGGCTGATATTCTCGACAATTAACACACAATTCGTCAAATAATGTTAATTACAGCGAGTAGTTTAGACATGGCCACCAAATGTCGCCAATAAAGTCTGAAGAAAAGCGGTATTTATTAGGGATGCACCGAATGACTACTTTGTTTTGTTTTTATTATTAAAAAAACACACTTGCGGTGTATAATAAGGGAAAAGACCGAATAATTTATACCGAACAATGACGTTTTTAATGACGCCGTTACCTTTTTCTAGTTCCCGGATGTAGACGGGAACCAGAGTGTTATTCAGTTTCAAGCATTCGAGCCAAACTAAACTCCAGAACGTCACAGCGAGACAGGCAGCCAGGCAGGCAGGCAGGCAGCAGCGTCTCAGCGCCACACGCACACGCGCATTCAACCTCTCGCGCGCGCGCGCGTCTTTTGACTCTCGGTGCGCGTGCCCGCATCCTCCTTAAAGAAACGCAAACCCCAGTTTTACAACAACGCGATTAATCTCGGCCAGCGTGGAGTGAGGCGCTCCCACATCTGCTTGTTATCTGGAATTTAGCCTATTTAATTTTTGCAGTGGTGAAAAAATGACAAAATTAATGAAATACAGTGAAAAAACATGTCCGGTATGTTTCATTTTGTTCAGTTTCCGCTTTGGCCAAAAATGTTCATTTCGGTGCATCCCTAGTATTTATATGTTTATTATCAATTGTGGACTTTAGCTAGCCCACGACTCTCCACGCCCTGACTGATGGACTGCTGCAGAAAGCAAAGCTCCTTTACAAACATAGGGATTGTACACTGGCTGGCTGGACTGCAAACTGGACTTGGGGTGTGTTCAATATATATACTACAGTATATGCGCACCCTTTAGAAAAACAGTTGCTTAGTCTGATAACTGAGCTCTTCTCCAGAGCTGAAGCCCAGAGCCGTGTAGTTAACATGCGCGTTCCAGAGAAAGTCCACAGCACTTTTTGGGGCTGTAATTCTGTCCTTGGTCTGGGCTGTAAAAGAGGGTAACGGTGGACTTTCTGTAAACTTCCTGAGAGCTTGCAAGGGACACAGGCTTCAGCATACTTTGCAGTGGTGAAATGCACATGATCACATAAATGAAATAGGGTCCCAAAGAATAAATCAATAAAAATAAACAAGCTGCACTATATGTAGGGTTTGACCCCTCTGGTGGAAGTGTGTAATTGCATGCAGCTCTTAGTTAAGGTTGGTTGTGCTTTGGACTCCCTGAGTGGATAAATCCAGAGGTGTTACTAGGATGTCATCCCCTGGGTAGGCATTTGAATTATTTTGGTGGGCAACAACAACAATGTTGTAAACAAGACGTATGTAAACAAGGGCATTAAAAACATCAAATTTAAACTGGCTGGGATGGGCTTTTCATATTTAAGCCAGGATTTTGGATTTTCAGTTCAATTCATCTTTAATGTCATTATACCAGTACAAGTTTATACAGTGTAACAAAACACTAACAGGCTATTTCTTTATTGCAGTGATTAAAAAATAAAAACGGGAAAATGGGAACATCCTAGAATATGGACCAGCAAGGTAGGAGTGTCTAATAGAGTGGACAGTGAGTGGACACAGTATTTAAACACTCCAGCAGCCATGCTGTGTCTGATCCACTCACACCAGCACAACACACACTAACACACCACCACCATGTCAGTGTCACTGCAGTGCTGAGAATGATCCACCACCAAAAAAAAAAAACCTGCTCTGTGGTGGTCTTGTGGCTTGTGGTCTTCCTGACCATTGAAGAACAGTGTAGCAAAGTATGCAGCAAACCACATGGACTACACAGTCTGTAAGTGTCAAACTCCAAAGTGCTCCTATATGGTCAGTGGAGCTGATAAAATTGGACAGTCGGTGTAGATGCAGTGTAGATGGGGTGATGAATGTATATGATCATATATATATATATATATATATATATATATATATATATATGATCTGGAATAGATCAAGTAAATATGTATATTTTATGATCGTTTTAAAGACTCTTTTTGAGACTTACTTTTGTGTTTTTCTTGCTTTAGCGTGCTTTTTCTGGATCACATCAGAGCTCTGGAAAGCTGTGTTGTGACTATTTGGACTGTGAAGTGACAGTTATAAAGGAACATCAGAAGTCCATTGTGTCCACATGACTGCATACACATGCAAACACATACACACACACACACACACACACACACACACACGTTACATAATTGCAAATTGTAATTTGGCTGTATGGTGCTATTTGAACAGGCACTTTATATATTTCAGAGAACATTCTGCCATCTGAATGTTTTATTCCAGTTGAGTGCTGTTTCAAGGGTCATTAACCAGACTGAACTTATAGGTGATCTGAAGATTATCATGCCATTATCCAGACTAGCTTTATGAGTGATCTGAATACCTTTAAATGTCACTGCCTTTGACATTCTCACTGCAACACCATTAAAGCCAACCAAACACAATACCAAAACACAAATATTGCAATAACAGAAAGACAATAATTGAGCACATCTGTTAGCAAAGCCCAACCACCACATGGTTTCTGACTAGAAATGTAAAATGTAAAGTGTGGAATGTTTACGTCTGTAGAAATGTAGTCTTACTAATGAGCAGTGAGAAAACACGGTGCAGGACAATAACAGAACAATAGGGGCCTTTTACAGTGTCAGCTCTGGTGATACAGAACAGAAGCCTGATCAGCCTCCAGCTATAAGTTGAGCGATGCCTGGGATCCAGTTCCAACACCATTCAGAATCCATAGTGACCACAACAAAGATGCCCACAGACCAGAACTGAGCAGTGATCAGACACCCATCATCTCCAAGCAACAGCTTAGGTGTGTCCATGTGTTTGTGCATATTGTCTGTGTGTTTGTCTGTCTGCCTGTCTGTTTGAACTAATGGCAGTTGGCCTGATATACATTATTTCCCCAATTTATCCTAAATAAATAAATAAATAAATAAATAAATAAATAAAACCTCAAAATACAACCTAAAATATAATAAGTTGTTTTGCACTTAGGTCCATAAATATTTGGACATCAACAAATTATTGTTATTTTAGCTGCCCAGCACAGCATATAGGGGTTAAATCATAAGTTATAATAAGGTTGATAATAAATTTGAACTCAACGTTTATTTACATCCAAATTGAGTGACTAGTGTAGGAATTACTACCATTTTTACCACTCCTCATTCTTAGGGGCTCAGAAGTAACGAACCAATCTAACAGAAGCATAAATTAAAGTGTCATTTTTAATACTTGGTTGCAAATCCTTTGCAGTCAATGACTGCCTGACGTCTGGAACCCATAGACATCACACAACGCTGGGTTTCTTTCCTGGTGATGTCAGTTCTTTTCTGCAGCTGTCTTCAGTTTCTGGTTGTTTTAGGTTCTGTTTTTGCCTTCAGTAGGTGAAATATATGCTTGATTGGACAGAGATCTGGTGATTGACTTGGTCATTACAGAACACTCATTTTCTTTGTCTCTCAAATGCCTTTGGTTGCTTTTGCAGTATGCTCTGGGTTGTCATCCAGCTGCATTGTGAAGCGCCAGTGAAGCATTTGGCTGAAGTGCAGTGCTGAGAAAAAAGGATTTGCCACTTTCTTCTATTTTTGCATATTTGTCACACTGAATGTTTCCACAAATGAACTGAATGTATCCACAAATGGAGAAAATTTGGAACAGTGGTGAAGCTTCTCAGGAGTGACTGATCTAGCAAAATTGCACCGAGAGCACATTGACGACTCATCCAGGAGGCCTCACTTGCCTCAGTTAAGGTTAATGTACACAATTTTACAATGAGAAAGACACTGACCTCAATAGGAGAGTTACAAGGTACAAACTATTGCTTACCAGACAGAACACAAAGGCTCGCCTCACATTTGCCAAAAAACATCTAAATGACCCCCAAGACTTTTTGAATAATATTCAAGGACTGATGAGTCAAAGGTGGAACTTTTTGGAAGACGTGGGTCTGGCCGTAAAGCCAACACCATATTCCACAATAAGAAATAGATAGATAGATAGATAGATAGATAGATAGATAGATAGATAGATAGATACTTTATTGATCCCGAAGGAAATTTAGCAGCCAGTAGCAGTTTCACAATACAGCACAGTAAAACAGAACAAAAACAAAAAGGGTTGTACAGTATGAAACCTAAGTGGGAAACCTAAGTGGGTAGGTACCGGCTCAGCAATATTATTAACTATTAAACTATAAACTATACATAGCACAGTTCGCTATGGATAAATATATCTCACTTCCCAAGGAGGCAAGAAATATACAAGTCTATCTACAAAAAAAAAAAATACAGATGCAGATAACTGTAGACACATATAAAATATGTAAACCTCGCAGAGATAAAAAGGCAGTGCAATAATAATAAATAAATATGTATAAATGTGCATAAATGTGCAAGGGGCGCAGATATCAGCAGATAATGGCATACTGAATAAACATAATAAACATGTACATACATTGGTATGTAGGTAAAGTGTCTGAGAGTGTCCAGGAGTTTCGTGGTACAGGATATACCATAAAGTGTAATAGTGCACATAAATAAACCTCTGATTTAACATGAGATGAGATTCAGTCCTCATCTGTCCTCTTCCCTCTTCTGGCCCCACTGGGAAGAGTTGAAGAGCCTGATGGCTCTTGAGTCTGTCTGTGGAGCAGCTCTGTGACAGTAACCTGCCACTGAACTTGCTCTATTTGTCTATAATGATGGTGTGCAGTGGGTGCCCATCATCATCCATAATGGACAGCAGTTTTTGCAGTGTCCTTCTCTCTGCCACCTTCACCACAGAGTCCAGCTCCACACCAACAACTGACCCTGCTCACCTTGTCAACTTGTCAACAAACTTGTCATAATTGACAAAACCATGGATTCTGCTCTCTATCAGAAAATTCTCCAATCTGTTGCTGTGGCAAGACCATAAATGAGCAGTTCCTGCTGAAAATCCTTCCAGTGTAGCCAACTTTAAAGAATTCTGTGAAGAAGAGTGGGCCAAGTTTCTTCACAGCAATGTAAAAGACTCTTTGTACGTTATGGCAAACATTTGATTGCAGCTGATACTGACAAGAGTGGCACAACCAGTTATTAGTTAAGGGGGAAATTACTTTTTCACATTGGTGATATGAGGAAATCTTTATCTTCAATAAATTTATTGATGTTTTAAAAGCTGCATTTTGTGTTTACTCATGTTGTTTATCTTATATGAAAATCAGTCGGATTATCTGAAACGTTTAAATATGGCAAATTAAGAAAGAAAGAAGACATGGGGTGAGGGACAAATACTCTTTCCTGGCACTGTAGCCGTATGCACTTCAGCAGTCATAACATCAGCATAGGTTCCACTGGCAGCAATACAATACGCCATAACACTACCTCCAGATTTATGAACATTTATTTATGAACAGTATTTATGAACAGTACTATCCTCTCTCCGTACTCTCTTTCCATCTTTGTCTCATCTGTCTATAAGGTGTTGTTCTAGAACTATACAAGATTTGTAGACGCTTTTTTAGATAACTCTAATTTGGTTGCTTTGATTTTGGTTTATATTTATTTGGTTTGTATTTACTCTGGTTTTCACTTCTCTTGATTGTGGACTTTGACACAGATAGTTTGACCCCTCTGGAAGGTGTTTTTGATTTGCTCGACTGTTCCAAAGGAGTTTTTTCTCTCCAGGGGAATAATTTTTCTCTCATACACCACAGTTGTTTTCCACTGTCTTCTGGGCCTTTGTGTTTTGGAGCTGACCAGTGGATTTTTACTTTTGAAGAATGTACCAAATAGTTGAGCTGGCCACACCTGTTTTACTGTTTCTGCGATGGGCTTGTTTTTTCAGGCTTGCACTTCATATTGAGAATTAACAGCAACAAATTCCAAATGTAAAAGCCACACTTGAAATCAGCTGTAGACATTTGATCTGCTTACTAGCAAGTGAAATAATGAAGGAATAACACACAACTGCCCATGGAACTGTCCAGTTACTTCTGAGTCCTTTAAATGGAAATGAAGATAGAAATGATTGTATGTAATTCCCACATCTTTCATGTAATTAGAATATGAATATCCTCAGTAATAATGCTGAAAGTCTTTACTTTGGGCTCATATTCTTTATAACTCCATTTTCTTGTACTAGGAAGCTAAAGTAATGATAACTTTGTCCAAATATGTATGGACCAGCTGTATTACATTACAATGAAGCAAATAAACACTCAATGTGCATTAATTGTGTCATCTGTAGAGGATGTGTAAATGTATTTTTGAATTTTTTCTAATTAGTCTTTAACCTGCTATTGCGCCTTTAAGACTGTCATATGTAAATGAACTCTGATTGACTGCCATGTATTGTGACTCATTAAAAAAAGCATTCCGGCATGAAAAAATGTGAGTGGGTAGCAGGGCTTAACTGATGATGAATATGTGGATATATGTAAATGTGTTCATTTTCATAACATCACAAAAACAAATTTAAAGTTACCCTTTCTGCAGCTATGTCTCTGTATATGGACTGTTAAATGGTAGCGAAATGGTACTTTAGCAAAGTCAAAATACTACAGCAAACACGAGGAAAATTCAGTTGTTCATTATGTGAGGCCTTTAAAACCTCAGGAAACTCAGAGTACATGATTTCAAATGTTTTTATGATAATTTGTATGTTATATTAAACATCTAGCAAAGCTTGAATGACAAATATAAGATTTAAATACAGCATAAAAACACTGATCAGACCTAACTAAGAACTGTGCGGGTGCAAATAAACAGTCAATCTGCATTAAGTGTGTTCTCTGTAGGGGATGTGTAATTTTTTTAACTCAGAAAATCAACCAAACATGTTATTTGACTTATGACCGTATGTAGTCCGTCCTGCAATAAATTAAACCAGGCCTGCTGCTGATGGGATTTAACAAATACGTACAGAAGTCAGAAACCTGTAGGGAAGAATGGTAAGTACTTGCTTAAAATACTATTGGCAGCTAGTGTAATGATCATAACATGAAAATGGATGCAGCAGGATCCCCCAACAAAAAAACAGTGGATTAAAATTGTTTATGAAATCTATTCAATGGAAAAAACTTACTTTTATGCTACAGCTGCAGATGGAATGCTTTACAAAATATTGGGGGAAATGGATCTTAACCCATTCTGTTGGGACAAACATCCTAACTGAATAAGTGGCTATGTATGTATATACTATATGTATACGGCATACAGTATGTATACATTATAAATATGTATTATGTAATACTACGTAAACTCTTAAGCTTGTAAAATGACCCTGTAAGCCATTAGATATTAGATTATTTGTGTGCCAGCCTGCATTTCCCCCCTCTCTCTTTGTTCACTTTTGATGTATACCAATGTAAAACGAGGAAAACAGAGTAAAAACAACAGCAAATCACAAACCGAGCTGGTATTTCCCAGCTATCACATGGAATATCAGTAACAGTTTTAGAAAACAAGCCCTGTTTGTGACCTTTTTACTGTATCAATATTTAATGTATCAAAAAACAAAGGTTTTGTACAAGCAAAAACATGCTCACTGCCCAGATCCATTCTTTCAAAAACACTTTCTTCAGATGGTTCAAGGCATTTGCACAGTACTGGACGTCTTTTAGTTATTTGAAGGGATGTTATATACTTGACTCTGACAGAGAACAACACTGTGCTCTGTGATATATGCAGTTTTTCCCCCTTAATCTGCTGTGCGGACAACCAACAAGAACCTCATCGCATTATCTATGGTCAGGATAAAGAGAGCCCATAAAGCCCATTTCCTTTGATATGTTTGCCTTGGTGGGTTATTGTGTGCTGTGCTGTTTCTGTCCGGACAGACCTCGCTGTGTTTTCTGTCCAAGTGCCGCAGAGAAATGCGCTGTAACGTGTGAGTCTGAGTAACTCTTGGGAGGTAGAGACTGAAAGGGTCTTTCTGGCTTTGATGCGGAGTTGTGCGTTAGGGCTGCGATGGTTAGCTGGTAGTAGGAGGCAGACTTGGGAACAGAAGAATCACTGGGATGTGGTTCCTTTTCCCTCTCTCTCTCTCTCTCTCTCTCTCTCTCTCTCTCTTCCTCTCTGTCACATTGTCTACTTAAAGGGCGGGGGAGAGGGAACACACAGCAAGCTTTAATGTGTTAGTTGTTGTGAGGCCTCTTATGTTATTGATTATCTATGATTATGTGCTCAGAATCCATAGCCGAGTCAGATTAAAGCCAAAAAAATAGGCAAGCGTTTTGTTTGTAGTGGCTTACCGATGCAGGGCCTGTAGGCTCTTAGATCTGTTTGTTGCTTTCAGCCTTATGAGATAGAGCAGGTCTGTTTTTGTCATACAGCAACAGTGATCACGAACACGCTCCAGATATACGGCAAATAGTTCAACATTGTGTGTGAGTTGAGAGGACACAGAATAAAGAGGCCTGTTCCCCTAAAGTCCCATTGGACACAAGGAAAAGTTTTAATTCAGGATTTTAATTTAATTCATCATGATCATATTGACGCTGTGGTAAGAAAACCCCGTATCTCTACATCAATCAATCATCAACTTCTTTGTATCCTGTTATTGCGCCTTTAAGACTGATATATGTAAATGAGCTCTGTTCTGACTGACTACCCTGTATTGTGACTAATTCAAAAAGCATTCCAGGATGAATGGACACCACAATGTGTGAACAAATAAACAAACAAGTAAAGAACGTGAGTATATGGATAAATGAATGAACAGGCTAGAGACAGGTAGTCTAGCTTGCTAGATTTAAGTTATGCTGGCTTAGTATAGCTTGCTAAGTTTTGTTGACTCTGAAATTGGTTTGTGTGGGCGGGGCTAAAGGTGTCAGCCTTGTGATAGGTCAGGAAATGGTTACAGAAGCTTTACTCAAGTGTAGGACCACCCGGTTTACATGGAGGGCAGAGAAATATGATGAATATATATATATATCAGTCATTTATTGCTAATTGGAACATTATTCCAAGAGGGTATTTAATACATGCTCACTGTTTTCCCGCAATAACAGGATTAACCTAATTAGAAAGAAAACACATATTTAGGTTCTGTGGGTCTTCAACATGTGTTTATATAACCTGAAAGATTGTTTTCATTCATCATGAGCAGTTTACACAAATATTAAATAAATGAAACAAATGAAATCAGGTTTGAGTAAATAAATAATCAAATCTACCACAGAGAAACAGTGGGAACAATGAGTTAGAAGGATGTCTCAAAACAGCAAGGACATAAAAAGCATTATTCAGCTACTTTACACATAAAAAGATATTGCCTCATGTTATGACTCAAACATGTGAAGATAATTGCAAACGAAAAGCCGAAAACCCCACTTTCAGCCTTCGCCGTCCCTGCCCTGTAACCACACCAAGCTGTGTGAATAAAATAAGCATAATGACATTAAAATGATTTACTTTAGTCTCGAGCAGTTATTCTCAACGTTTTTGTGAGTCAGTAAGACAAATTCAAGCCTTTTGAAGACTAGCCCACATTGTGGCTCTTGCCTGCAAAGGCAGCCATGGTGGCATGGACATCCAGAAGGCCTGCCAGCCTGCTTTAGCCCTGATCGCTTCGACTTTCCCCTGTCAGGACTCCGAGTCCGCGTACGTATGCACTGGCTGTTGCTGCGGGGTGAGCCAAGCCCTGTTATTTGTCACTGAAAGTCTGTGTTGCTTTGTGGGTAGGCGGACCGCAAAAGGCCCTGCAGGCTCCGCTGTACTCGGAGCAGTTGTCCGCACAAGTCAGCCAGAGGGGCAGTGGAGAATGGGACTTTAGTAAAACCATGTTTTCTGTATATGAAACTGACATGCTTGAGAATGAGCAGTAATTAGAAAAACGTGATCGGGAAATGCACAGTTTAACAAAGAAGCCGTTTCTTCAGCAGGCCTCTTCTCCACAGGCATTACTTCATGGAGCTTATTGCCTTTTGGTTCAGGTCACACGACAAATCATTCGTTAGCTGCATGCAACACCTCAGGCAAAATTCTTATTGATTCCTAGATACAGTTAGCTGCCTGTTCTCTGTGTTTCAGTCCATTTGTTGCATTGCTAAGTATATGTACAGTCTATTATAAAGCAGATCCGTGACTTTTAGACCTAGGCCTTCAGCTCTGGTCATAATTATCAAAATTAGACCACAAAATGAGTAAAAAACACCACTTCGTGATAATGTTTATTTCTCTCATAACAGAGCATATTTCTAGTGGTATGTTAGCGTTGAGCTAATGGTCATTTTTTGGCAGTACTAGATGAATTATTCACATTTGAAGCTTGTAACAAACAGCCCCATGTGTTATTTGAAGTCTGTACAGTGACTCATTCAGTATCGAGCTCTTGCAAAGCAGCCTATTGTCCATTTCTAATAACTGATTGCAACTTGGTTGGGCTACAGATTGTGTTCACAGTCAGTGACATTTCCAGAACTTCCAGAAGCCCAAGAGTAGCATTTTGTACAATTCTCACCCATTGCAAGTAAAAAGTAATTGGCAGATTCAGCAGTCAGTCATAAAATACACTCATCATCAAAAGAATGAAGGCACAAATAGCTGCACCCAGAAGGAATCAAACGACAGGAATGAAACTTGAGACGTGAGAATGATTCAAGTTTCATGCTCAGCCGCACATGTGACATATACAAGGACGGGCCTTATCGCTGTACCTGACTGACCCAACAGCCACGATTGCGTACCCTTAGCAAGCAGTGATGCCCTCCATGAGTCATCCTGTCAGTGCCAGCAACACTGGCAGACAGCTGCATGACATAGGACTACATGCACGCATACCGTTATGACGACTGCCCTTAACACCACGTCAAGACTGCAATGGTGTCTAGCCAGACTGTCATGGAGTGACTCAGAATGGCAGCAGGTTATCTTCAGTGACGAATGATGGCCAACGAGTCCTTGTGTGGAGGCATCATGGTCAGTGATGAAAGGCCTGATGTCACTCCACCTCCACTCCTACTGCACAATCTGCAGGAACTGTGTGAGAATATTCAAGCTGCATGGGATGGATTATCACAGGACACCATTAGAAACCTCTACAACTCCATGCCGAGCCATCTGGTATGTTGCATTAGCAAACATGGTGGCCCGACGCCATACTGAGAGACACTACTTCTGTATGTGTAGCTCAATAAATATTGCCCATATCAGTCTAAATGTATCATCATTTATTGTTCCTGGTAACCTTTATCTTCTTTCCCGATAGCAATAGCAACTTCCTTATAGGTGCCTCTATTCTTTTGATAATGAGTGTATCTTGGCAGCAAATATGGCAAAGTAGACCTTCTGTCCCACTTCTGAAGGCCTTTATAATGGGAGAGTCTATATCTACATTGATACCACCCAGAAAAAAATCCTGATTAGACAATTTTCTATTGGATTTTCTACGATTTTAAACCTTTTATTTCCAACCAAACGTTACCAGTGATGTATTACTATAACACTTGCAAGTGTTAAATACAACAATAATGGCTCATTTAATAACAATAAACTAAAAATTACAAAGACATATTTTGTAAGTCCTGGAAATCATTAGGATGTCGTGGAAAGCCTAGAATGGACTGAGGTAGCAGCGTAGAACGAGCAATATAATAGTTCTTCTGTAATTTGTCTTCAGGTATGTATTTTATCAGAACTGCTATATCAGTACCACATATCACATTGTACAAACAATGCAAACCATGCCAACACTAGCCCTGTTAGCTGGGTGACTAAGTTAGGGAAGTTTCTGTCATGTTTCAGATGAAAATGAAAACGAAGAAATCACTTTGTCACCTCATAACACCTTGACTCTTGCAATTGATGTAATTCAGTTTGTTTTCGAGTCAGCAAGGAATGTTCAGTCTTTTGGGGTTAACCTAACATGGAGACCAGACCGATGAGGCCAGGCTGAGGAAACCTGCTGGCCTTGTCTGTGCGGCACAATGTGTTATTAATTCCAACAGTGTCTAAAGGACGTAGGTACAGACTCACATATGAGACAAAAGACTGGAAAGGTGGATTTAAGTGGCTGTAGAATTGCCAGAATGTAACTGCTGCTCTATTTCAGATAGAATGGAAACGTTATAGGAAAAGCTGCCAAATAAAAAGCTATATTAAGCAAAAAAAGATTTAAATGGGGTTGTACATTGTTCAGTTTGGGTTTACTATTTTGCATGCTAAAATATTTCAGGTTTGGTTTGATTCCTAAAATGGGTCTTATTAAGAAGTGAACAGACATCCAGGGACAAAATGCCACTGTTAATGCACAGAATATAGGTTTACTTAAGAATATTGGGACACCCACAGATTACACCTACAGCAGCTTTATCGACATCCCATTCTAAATCCATAGCCATTAATATGGAGTTGGTCCCCCTTTGTAGCTACAACAGCTTCCACATGTCTGGGAAGGCTTTCTACAAGATGGTGGAGTCATCCAGAAGAGCGTTTGTGAGGTCAGACACTGATGTTTTTTATCCCAAATCTGTTATTAAGTTGAACTCTGCACTGAAATCACATACACTATGATTAATATAACAAGCCTTTACATAATTTATTTAATTCAATTTTATAGATTATTTTAAACAAGTGCAATATATTTTAATGTGTAAGCATACATAGAAATTATGTGAATGTCTGGAACTGTCTATGTGATATGTTTGTTTGATGAATGAATGCAATGTCTGTTTTTTTTCTTCTTTTTATGTATATGTCTTTTATGCATATATCTGAGTCCCACTTTTAGGCTGTGCAGAAATTTCATTGTGTAAGACATAATGACCATGAAGTTATTTAATCTAATGTTGGGCAAGAAGGCCTGGCTCACCATCTCCATTCTAGTTCATCCAACAGGTGTTCGATGGGGTTGAGATCAGGGCTGTGTGTGAGGGCCAGTCAAGTTCTTCCACACCAAATACACCCAACAATGCTGTGTTAATGGACCTTGCTTTGTGCACTGGGGCACACAGTCATGCTGGAACAGAAAAGGAACGTCACCAAACTGTTCCCACAAAGTTCAAAGTGTACAGTTGTCCAAAATGCCTTGGTGTGCGTTTCCTTCACTGAAACTAAGGGGCTCTAGGCCAACCCCTGAAAAACAACCCCATAGCATTATCCCTCCTCCACCAAACTTCCACAGTGCAGTCAGGCAGGTAACATTCTCCTGGCATTTACCAAACCCAGACTTCTCCAACAGCGAGAAGTGTGGTTTGTCATTCCGCAGAACATGTTTCCACTGCTTGAGAGTCCAGAGGTGCTAATTTACACCGCTCCATCCAACGCAGGGCAGTGTGCTTGGTGATGTAAGGTTTGCATGCAGCTGCCTAGCCATGGCAACCCATGGCATGAAGGTGCGGTGCACAGTTTTAGTGCTGATGTTAATGCCAGAGGAGGTTTGGAGCCCTGCAGTTATTGAGTCAGAAGAGCGCTAGAGACTTTTATGCACTATGCGCCTTAGCACTCTGCACGTGTAACTTTACACACAGTTGATCGTGGAATGTCTAGGAGGGAACAAATTTCATGAACTGACTTGTTGCAATACTGGCATCCTATTATAGCACCACACTCAAATTCAGCGAGCTCTTAGAATGACACATTCTGCATGGCTAGGTGCTTGATTTTATACACCTGTGGCAACGGGACTAAATGAATCACCTACATGTAATGACTAAGATGTCCCAATACTTTTGTCCTTATATGTATGTATATATTCTGTAATATATGTGTACCAAAATCATCAGAAATTTTAATTATACTGTCATTAAAAATGTTTTGTCCATGCCGCCTACCACTGCCTCGAGAATTTGTCTGTCATGCTCTCAAGTAGTGTGTTATCAGACTGGACTTCTACCAGAAGGCTTTTGTATAGTTGTTGTTTATATATTGCCCAAGTTTGTGGTCAAGCAACATCAAGCTCTCTCAGTCTCACCACCCTCTTCATAAGTGCTCTCATTTTTTTCCCAACAATCTCAGCACTGATTTACACACTCTGGGTAATTTGTGAAGCCAAGCAGGCGAGGTCTTACGAGGCTGTAAAGCCACTCCATCATAAATGTCCCCTCTAATGGCTTTCAAATGTACAGACGGCACACACGACAATTTTCACATCAATTTGGAGCGTGTAAATAAGCCGTTGAGGCAGTGAACCATGAATCTTAAGGGCTTCCTCTGACATCAGAAGGGGGCTGGAAATAGAAATCGTGGCACTTGGAAATGGAGATGTTGGGGAAGCGTTAGGACCGAGCAGTCTACGTTCTAATTTTCTAGCTCTGTGTCTCATGTGTTACTGTACATGTGGGACAGGCTGTAAACCCACACAGCCAATAAAGTGTTAATTTGTATGTTCACTTGGTTCTGTGGGATGATGTTGCAAACTTTTCACCACATCTGAAAGCTTTAGCACCACTAAACACTGGCATGGCACATGCTCAATGATGTCATTTCGTTTAAACAAATTCCCACCATCTGTGTCGCACACTTCACAGAAACACTAGAATCAGGACAGAAGGAAAGAGCTAAAACTTTACACATGATTACAAAAGAAACCTGATAACTGTGTAGGCTATAAAGTTAGAAAGGCTGAGATACATTCCTGAGATTATTTCTGACTTAATATAAGCAAGACTAGTGACATACACTACTGGAAGGGCGAATATACTACACATTCATGTACACACACAATTGCATTTATATTGTATTTATATACCAAATACCAAATTTGAAGCCTGAAACAAGTTCCAAAAAGGTTGGTACAGAAGTATGTTTACCACTGTGTTACATCAGCTTTTCTTTTAACAGCACCTAATAATCATTTGGACAAAAACTGATCCAGTTTTGGAAGTGTATCTTTTTGTCTTTTACTCTCGCCTTCGCACACGTTTTGGCTTTGCACTGTCATGTTGAAGTGAGTATGGATGTACCCGAAAACTATGTTGTCTAGAAGCCAGCATATTGTTTCTGTTAGAACAAAACCTTGAATCTCCAAATGATACATTTACAGAAGAAGGAAAAAAAACCATACCACACTTATGATAAAACCAGACGTTTTGGGCCTACTGATTTGGTCAGTTTATCCTGAAATTTACACTCTATGTAAAGGCCAACAGGTATCTTCAAATTATACCAAAAACTGAAAAACATCAGAGATTGAGATATGAGGTTTGGCTCCAACAGCAGCGATGGGTTTCTCAAAAGGTGTTCAGAGTTAATGGTGATTTCACAGATGAGGCAAGTTATCCACTAGTAGCCCTCCATACCATGACAGACTGGCATGTGAAAGACTGACTTGCTAGCTTTACAGAAACTCTGGATCCAAGCCCCAAATGAGCAAGTCAAAGATTATGGTGGTATGGAAAACTTGCAAGAAGATGAAATCTTAGGAGGAAGACTAAGAAGAGCAACACATCCTCCTGTAGGTGACACCAGATAGCAAAACAACAAGAGCGATATGAATGAAGAATAAGATTTGACAATTAATATACAGTATTAAATATATAGAAACAAAAGCCTGTCTTTGGACACAAGTATTCAGAGTAACCAGTGATAATCAGAATAACAGTCAGAATAACTGTGACTACTGTTAAAAGTATTTTTACATAGTCAAAATGAGAGTTAAGTCCATGGAGGTCACCGACCACTAGAGGACTATCATAACGATGCATTACTGTGAATCTGTGAGGGACAGTACATTGTGAGGCAGGTAAAACTGTCTGTGATTGAGTCTGTGCAGGCATCAGTATCATTAGTAGTTGCCTTAAAGGTATCTTACCTTAGTAGTAACATTAAAGGTACATAAAATAAGCAGCGTAAAGCTAAAAAAATCTTTCTAAGACACAAGACAGTTCTAACACTACTGATCTCTGTTCTAGTTTTACATATTCAAATGTACAGTTGTATGCAAACGTTTGAACACCCTGGTGAAGTTGCATGGTCTGTTGATTTTCTAATTTACACAACGTCTACAGAGAGCAAAGGATTCTGTAAATCTTTGTGCACAATTTATATTCTTTCTATTGTGAAAATGCAGAAGCAATGTTCACACAGCTAAAGTCTCAATATGTGAAATTCAGGAACTATTAACAAATAAACTAATACACAGTAAGTGTGCACTGAAGTGTGTTCTCTGTGGCGGAAGTGAAAACCATTTTCAAATCACCCCAAATGTTGGCACCCAACATTTTGCATTCAACTGTACAGTATATACTGTACTAGTTCGACGCTGTGGTTACTGTTAGAGTTCTGTGTTCTGACTACAAAAGCTGCATTTATATCATTTAGCTTGCTTGCAAAACGCGTTCCCACCCACATAATTCCTTTGGATAGTAGGATCCATAATGAAGTTTGCATGTGAAGACATTTTCACTTGAACAGACTTTATTTTAGATCCTATTTGCATCTATACATAGTGCACGATCAAACATCTGTAGAGTGTAAATTCGCCTTTGCTTTACACCTACAAAAACAAGGTGGATCCGTTCTGAAAGAGAGCAAAGGAAGGGAATACAAGTTGCTGCATTTATTGGCCTCCTTCATTTGTTCCTCACACAGCAGAAAACACATAAATCAGAAGGAAGAGGGAGCTGCAGCCTCTGTAGGTCGCTCTGCTTACAGCGGACTCCTCCTCCTACCCCCCCGCCTTCCACCCCCACCCAAACATCGCCTCAGGACGAGGTCGGCTCAATTTCGACTCATTCCGTGCCAGGGATCCACACTGGCAATTTGACCTGTCAGTGAAGCCATGAATCACACTGGAAAGGCATGATTAGTGGAGCTGATTTATTAGAAAAACGTAAGGCGCTTGTTTCGCATAGGCTCGAGTAACCAGAGGCCCTCAGGGGGGTCAGGAGGGGAGAGTGAAGGAAGACAGCTTGGAGTAACACCTGGGGCTGAGCCCTGGAGGGGGGGAGGTCTTCACGTATTAACAATATATAGTTCATGCTAGATACATATGCTGGGTTCGAAGCCATAAGTTACTGACTAAACAGTACTCAAAATCAAGTCATGTTGAGGCTCAGAATTAAGCAAGTTCAGTCAAGATGTAGTTCATAACCAGGTCACCGATAAGAATCGAGCTCTTAGTTTAGGTAGATGCCATAGAGTTTATTATTCATACATCCAGTCTTAAATGTGCAGCGTATCGGTCATACAGTAAGGCTTCTTTAAAAATGTGTCTATTATAGGATGTAGTGGAACAATAGTAGTTCGACCCATCCAACAAAATAAATGTATTAAATAATAAATTATATTGTTTATAATAAATAGTAAAGTAATACTGAATACTAGGTCTGCACAATGTACTGTTGTTTGTGAAAAATATGGTCCTCTACAGTCAGCAAACTTGAATATTAAATTTTAGTACTCAATGTTGTTTTATTGCTGACCTTTTTGCATTTTGGAAAATAAAAATAAAACAAGAAATATTAAATCTAAATCTTTTATTTGTAGTATATTTCTAGTATATTAAGTCCAGCAAATTAATGTGGATTAAAATGTGCATCCGTGTCTGTAGAGGATGATATGTGATATTTGACCAGAGGCACTTTTGCATACAACTGTATCATTTGTTATTGTCATCCCAGCATTTGCCTTTGTGATACAGGTATAGCAGGTGGTGACAATATGCAAAGGAGAAAAACTGTCTGTTGTGATAGTCCTGATCAGACCTTAGATGATCTAGGTCTTTTCTGGTCATTCCGGTGGACCGAGGCATCCACATGACCCAACAGATTTTACACCAATGCGTCCCCTGTAATTTTTTTTTTTGAGGTCCGCTTATAACGTTGTGTTGTTTTATGTGCTAAAATCAAACTGATTTATTTGTTTCCTAACCATTTAGAAATGAACTAATTAGAAAAACACAGGCTGCTGTTTTTATTGTTACCTGTTATTTTTATTGTGCCCTCAAGACAGATATATGTAAATTACAGGCTGCCCTGCTTCATTTAAAAATGCAGTCCAGGTTGGAGTTATAAAGAGGAAACACTTCAACATGAAGGGTGGGGGGGGGGGGGGGGCTAAACTGCTGTTGGCAAAAAAAGGTGGATGTATGAAAATATGCAGGTTTTTGTGACATTGAATAAACTATGAATTCAAAACAGACTGTTTTCATAGCTTTGTTGCCATAAACATCAGTTCGGCACATCCGAAAACTTTGCATTGCAAAATGTCCCTGCCCCTTTTTGATGGAAAACAACTCTCTACAGACTGTAGTATAAAACATCAGTGCAAAACAAAACCAACAGAGAACCACCAGCACTGAGTTGGCTCATTTATAAATCAGGTCTGATGAATTTATGTCCACTCTGTCTATCATACAAATGATCGGAGGATATATTTACTTCATCTAGACCCATCAGTCTCCCAGCATCAAGCTGCTGCAGAATGGCCAGAGGTTTCTAACTGGACATCAATTTATCTTATTGAGTCTCTATGTCAGCTGACTATCTGTGAAATATTTTACTTTTACTTTTTTACAAACATGTTTCAGCTTCCTCTCTTTTGCTATTGGTTGTCTATGCGGGTTGTTTTGGCCCAAAAAGAGGCGCTGTGAGGAGAGCCTACTCTGGCTGATGTGTTGCCCCTCATGTACATCCATGAATTGAACTGAGGATGAAATGGTAATTCAAACAAAACAATAATTGTACTTAAAATAGACTGGAAGAGTTGGTTTGTTACGAACTCTTACACATATCTAAGGAAACCACAATCACAATATTAACAAATCATTCCCAATGTGGAATTTTGTGCATTCCGTGGAGTTAATAATAGAGAGTACTATTAATTTACCTAATGTGCTTCAACAATACATTAACAAAATCTTTAATGAGCACAACAAGCCACAGTTGTGTACCATCGCCTCACCAAGTGCGATCAGTTAGTGAGCAGTACGCTTTGGGAGTTTGCCATGTTTATGAGGTATTGCTTTCGACTGTATGTTATCATGTAATAACATTTTCTACGCCACGTAAATATGAATTAGAAACAACTGTAACTCAAATCAAGAGCGTACCTTTGCTAGTATACAGACTGTGGAAATATGATAGTTGACAAAGTGTGAAATTCAGATTTCACTTCTGTGGTAGCACTAAACTCTGCTTGCCCATTACATAATCAGTATTACATGCATGTCAGTAAGGATCTGCAGAAAGGTCCATTCGAAACCATAAAGCATTTCAGTGCTGCACTTTCAGGCCCTTATTTACACAGAGACCAGTACAAAATAATGTGTGGATAAATCAGGCAGCAAAATGCCAATGTTGATGTTTTGAGTTCGTTTTTGCTACATCCAGGTTGAGTTTTGAAGAAAATCAAGGCATTGTTATATGTTATAGAAACAGGAAGAAGAAGTTAGGCTCAAGATCTTTTTATCACTCACGTTTGTTTTATATCTTTTGAATAGGTGACTTATAGTTCATCCACGTTCATACAATAGATCGCCCTGCGTTTTCATGGTGCCCAGTTGGGCATACAACCTATTTAAAATCAATAGGACTGTGGTCTGGCAGACTCTGCAGGTTCGATTAGGCCATGCTTTTTACATTATGCTGAATAAATCAGTTGTATCTCCTGACTTCAGTGACTCACCTCAATTCAAGTAACTCTTAAGCTTTGTTGACATGTTGGTGGTAGGCAAACAAAATATACAATCCACGTTTTCAATGGAGCAGCGCTGGAAAATTCTGCCATCAGCGGAGACGGCAATGCAACCCGCACACGCTGAGCGGCTCATTGTTGAAGTCCAAGTGCACCTGATGTTATTCAAGCAAAAATGACGAGTGTCTAGCATCCTCCTGGCTTTTTACCCCTAAATGTACACCTGATATCACTGAAGTTCTTCCAAATCAGGCACTGTTATTGGTGATGCTTTCACCATGGCAATGTTTTTTTATGGCTTTATATTGCTTTTATATTTACACAGCCTTATGGAGCCTTATGCTGCATTTACATGTGGTGATAGATGCATGCCAGCAAACTGGATAGCCTATTGTTTTTAATGGAGCACCAACAGAGAATTCTGCCAATAGCAGCGCTGTTCTGGTGACTGTCCCATAGAGACCGAATCCCACAGCTACCTGACATTAGCATTATCATAGCAGTGGCAACTATTAATGGTGCTCAGCTAACTCTTCTAAATTTTAAACTTTCCAAACTTCAGCACTTCAGAAAAGTACTTTTTCTTGCATAGATTTACAGTAAAGATGATGATACTGCATATGATGAGGTACTATAACAATAGTGTAGCAATAATATTACAGGACTCATACAACAAGATGTAGGCTACGCTATGTACTATACTGTAAACCTATAAAACTCATATCACATGTGCTGCTTTGAACACAGATCATTATTGTAGAAATTACAGAGGTCTTAAATATGACTAGACTTTTGGACATATTGAAAGGAACATATTGAATAAGGTCTTTTTAAATGATGAGGCTGCAGCATAGATCAGGACATTAAAGCAGAAAACAGACTGAAATATAGTTTTGGATGAACCGTTTAGATTGAGTTGAAACATTCCCTATTTTATCAGTGCAGTCACATGACACCCAGTCAGATAGAAGCACAGCAGAGGGCTCATTGCTTATTTACTGGAATGCACACAGCGCTCTTTGTAGGTGGAGCATATCATTTAATCAGAAGCTACTTCCCGGTATTGTGCACCAATAGGTGCCAAAAGCCTCTCCTTGCTGCATTTAGAAAGAATTGTAAACACAACATGGACAGACATATGCTGCACTGTTATTCTCTCTCTCTCTCTCTCTCTCATTCCCCAAGTCTGTTTGACTGCAATACTATAAAACACAATGGTGAAATGAGCTTTGCAATTATGTGTGACAAGCACTTTATGGTTCTAGGGAAAGCTGCTCATCATGCGTTTGTCATATTTCACATTCCATACTTTACGAAAGCCGTGCACAGTTTCCCATGTAGCTTCTTCTTCCATTGAGCTAGTAACCGAATACACACCCTGATTCTGGCTAATAGCCTGTACTGATGAACAGTGTTCTTCGTTTTTAGGTATGGTGCCTGCATCTGTGCTTACATAGTCCTGCTTTTATTCTTCTATTTTGCCATTTTTTTCTAATAATCTCGAAACTCCCACACACAGCTGTCGTTCATTACTGATATCTTTATTTATTTATGTATTTATTTATTTATGTATTTTTGTTGCATTTAAATGGAAAATAAGACCTTGCATTACTTTTAATTGTTGACTTCCTTTATTGTAATGTGCAAACTGAGTTGCGGCTAAATGACAAATCATTATGTTGCACATACTAGAAATGTCTTGGGGAGAGCACACATGCATGACATGTAACATACTAAACAGACCAGCAACTAATAATTAACTGAGGAAAATAAATAGATAAATACAATGTGGGTAATAAGGAGCCATGGAAATGCACTTATTCCTGGATATATATATATAATAGTATATGGATAAATAAGCGTTATGTAACAGAGGAGTTACACAGTAAAGAGGTTTGTTGTTTCAATTTAGGTATAAAGTGTCCACTGTGGTTAATGAGCTACAGCTCTGAGGAAAAAGCTGTTAGCATGTCTGGTTGTGCTAGTTTTGACGTTTCAGAGTCTTCTTCCAGATGTAAGGGGCTGGAAGAGGTGATGTCCAGCATGACAGGGGTCAGCTGTAATTTTGCAATCGTGCTTTTGACGTAGATGTCCTGGAGTATTGGCAGACTACATCCAATGATCCGCTCCACTGTCCTGATTATGCGCTGGAGCTTGGCTCGTTCTTCTGAGGTGGAACAACCAAACCAGATGGCTATGGATGATGTGAGGGTGGACTTAGTGATCGCTATGTTGAACTTCTTTAAAACAGTTGCTCTGAGAACAGTATACATATTATGAAAAGAAAAGTTTGGGAAACTGAGACTTACATTGGAAAAATGTGACTAAAAGGGATTTAAAGTCAAATTCAGTTTGATTTTTATTTCAGCACACATCATTATATATGCCCTCATCATCAACGGAATAGTTGCACAAATAGTTGCACCCAGAAGGAATCAACCGACAGGAATGAACCTTGGTGGGTAGGTTTGACATTGTGAGACAAGCAAATGATTCAAGTTTCATACTCTGCCGCACATGTGACATAAGCAAGGACGGACCTTATTGCTGTGCTTGACTGATCCAACAGCCACGATTGCAGACATTCAGTGAGCAGTGATGCCCTCCATGAGTCATCCTGTTAGTGCAAGCACCACTGGCAGGCGGCTGCACGACACAGGACTACATGCACACAGACCGTTACGTCGACTGCCCTTAACACCACGTCAACATTGTCAAAGCCTGCAATAGTGTCATGCCAGACTGTCATGGAGTGACTCCGAATGACAGCAGGTCATCTTCAGTGACGAATCCCCATTTTGTCTGGGTGGCCCAACGACCTATGAACCACCCCTACTGCAAAGTCTGCAGGAACTGTGTGAGAATATTCAGACTGCATGGGAAGGATTATCGCAGGACCCCATTAGGAAGCTCTACAACTCCAGGCTGAGACCTCTGCATGTTGCATTAGCAGACATGGTGGCCCGACACTATACTGAAAGACGCTACTTCTGTATGTGTAGCTCAATAAATATTACCCATATCAGTCTAAATTTATCATCTTTTATTGTTCCTGGTAACCTTTATCTTCCTTCCCAATAGCACTGCAATCCAACACTTCCTTCTGGTGCAGCTATTCTATTGACGATGAGTGAATACAAAGTATGAGTCATGTTTATAGGGTATCCCACCTATGCTATATTCACTTCACTATGAGTTTTTCGTCTAGTCCTACAGAAGGGCTGGATATGCCCAAACAGCATAGAATAATTATACATTGGGTCCTGTGGCTGCACTGCACTTCAAAAAGCGCCCACACAGAGACTCTGCATGTGCTGGGATAGAGAGGAAGCTAGAGCATTAATCACCATTGACACACTGCCAAAAAAAAAAAATCCTTTATCAGAAAAAAACACTCTGTCTGTCCTATAAGAAGATCCTCACTTACACATGCTGGAGCAGTTATTTGCAGAATATTTGTTTTTTCCTAATAACTGAATTTTGAGCTATTTGATAAAGCCGGTGGTCCCTCTTTAACTCCATTGTAAATAACTTTGACCCTGTGGACCCCTGTTCCACACATTTCCCCAGTCAAACACACCTGATTCAGGCACTGGGTAATTATCAAACCATGAATTGGATTAGGTGTTGCGCAAAAACATAAAATTATGCTTATTTTAAGAAATATGCTTTAAAACAAATACAGTTATCTGCCAATAAGTGAGATAGTTTTGTTATTTTTAATATTTAAATTTCAGTAAAAGGGTCTGTAAATAAATTGTAAACTATTCTTATTTACATGAAATATATATAAGTATGTAAGTATTAGTTATATCAACTAGATTTCAGAAAGGTTCACTTGCCAAGATACTATTTATTTTAGTGTAGGCTGATTAAAGGTAATTCAGGAAATTAAAATATAAAACTTATTAGCCGTTTATACACAAAATATCATGTATATGCAGAATTATACAAAATTCAGCAACAATACATTTATTTAACTGCAGTCCAAAATAGTCATTCAGGACTTTTAGTTTAAAACATTCCAACGTGAACTAAAAGTTTTAATGTTATATTAAAGACTTCTATGTATCACTTTGTACCTGAAGTGGTGAGTCACTGTAGCGTTGAGGCGAATTAGTCCAACATGAGAGGATGAAGAAGTGGCACTGCAGCCCTGATGGCGTATTCTAACCGCTTGTCTATCATGCTGAAGGTTCTGCACCTGGTTAGATTTAAAGACAGGTAGCCAATGAAATGAGGAATAAACACAGCACTGGCTGAAGCTCCTGGCAAGTGACTGTTATAACAACCACCACTCCCTCAAACAAAAACACTAACAAGCAGAACTAGAGTTAACACTGGTTCTGATTTCCACTGCTGGAGATGCTCTTGGAGAGTAAAGAGATGATGTTGCTTTGTTTCTTCTAGACTGGTAAAGAGTGAAGAGAGAGGAGGAGGGATTGTAGTGTTAAGTCGAATCAGTCCAACATGAAAGGATCATCCTAGCATTATGCTGCCCCCTATTGTGTGAATTTGACAGAGAGCATCATCCTACAAATGACTCCTTTAAGTCCAATTTATTAATTTCTCAGTGTCAGGAAAAAGAATTATAATAATTAGAAAAAATATATATATATACATATAGCCCTTTTTGACCCAGAATAGGCCTGGTTCTTAATCTGGTTACGTTCAGGCTTCTAAGAGCCTTGGTGCTATTCAGGGGACCTGCCAGCAGAATGCCAAAGGATACATCATCAACAGAGGGCATTGCGCAGTAGTAACCAAAATGGCTTAGATTACCTGTGAGTATTTGTGCTGTTTTTATCAGTCCATTGTTCTTCTTTGTTTGAAGTGTCTGTTCCCCTTTCTCAGTGAGGAGCTTCTTGATAGTTATACATCCTTTCAGACCCATGGCATTGACTTGTCTTCTCACAGTGGAAGGATGGACAGAAATACCTGTGGATGTTTTCAGATCTGAAGCAAAAGTGGAGCTTGATTTTCTCTCAAAGATAAGTACTGTTTATCTGATGAGGTTTGTTCAGTTGGTTTGTTCAGTTGTTTCCTGCCATTGGCCACCCGTGCCCACTGATAAGAGAATCACCCAAGCTGGCCACTTAGGAGGAGTGGTGGAAGCATTGGGTGTAAATGTAACAGCAATGTTGTTTATATGGTGTACACCATGCAAATAGGATCATACGAACTAAATAATGTGTCATCGGTTATTTGAAAAACACTGTTCCATCCACATTTTAGCTTTGTCACCTCATCCTAGTGTAAAAACTGAGCTTGCAGTATTTGGATGCTTTATTGAATTTCAGGCTTTTATGCTCAGGTTTTTTGCGCATGTTCAAAATTTGCAAAAACCAGCTGACTCCTGCACTGCCATTCATTCCTGCATGAACTCACTCATCTTCTAACCCGCTTAACCCTTCTGGGTCATGGGAGGTGGTGAAGCCTATCCCAGCATTCAGTGGAGGGAAGGCAGGAAACACCCTGGACAGGCCACCAATCTATCGTAGGGCAAACAGACACATTCACACACACACACACACACACACACACACCTAGGGAGCAATAATTCACCTGACTGCATTCATCTCCAGTTCACCTGGCTGCATGTCATTGGACTGTGGGAGGAAGCCCACACAGACACAACATGCAAACTCCACACAGAAAGGACCCCGGACGTCCAAGCCAGGAATCGAACCCAGACTCTTCTTGCTGTCAGTAGACAGCGCCACCCACTGCACCACTGTGCCACCCAACCATTAAACCAAAACTATTAAAATCCATAGAGATTATGGTTGAGCAGGCAGTTCGGTCCGAAATGAACCTGAAGTTCACTTTGCCAAGGGCTCTTTTGAAATTCCTGTTCCACCTTAAATGGTGCCGCATTCTGGCGCTTACATGCTTGTGCCTATTACTGCTGCACTGTTTAAAGTGGACAGGAGAACTGAAGTAAGAGTTTTAGGGTCACTCATGCCTTTTAGCTCAAATGATAAAACCACTAAATTATTAAAACTGAGGTTTGAAAAACAAACCGTGCAGCGACCGGGGGACTGATAATGTCTTAACCAGTTCAGCTAATTAAAATATTCTCTCTCCATTCTACTGGATGAGCATGTGGTCAGTCTGGGTAGGTCCAGGTTATGGAAGGGAAAAAATAAATCTATGAAAAAAAAATCAGTCAATCAGGGGCCCTGAATTACTCTGGCCACTCGACTTCAGCCCAGGTAGGTTCTTGCATTAAATTGCCCCTGCACTGCACCACTACCCCACGACAGAGTACCACAGCTCAGTTTTGAGGATCAAGGTTTAAAGTCTCAAGCCTACTGTGTGTCCAGCACTCTCCCAGGCAGTTCCAGGAGTGGCCACACGTCTTGTGTGTCCACGGCTTCATGCTAACCAGTAGCGTTAATATCACACTGAGGACATTTGAAAACATCTGACTGTAATCATACTTTTTATGGTCAGTTGCTTCATAAAAACAAGGGGAAAATAAAACATATCAGCAACAACACAATGAAAGCTTGAGCGATTCCAATAGAGTTTCTATTGAGTTTCTATAGAGTTTCTAATCGATAGAGATACCAATTAAACAATAGAGTTTAATCTGTTATCACTAAATCTAAATCTTGACAAGAAAAAGAAAGGAAATGAGACACTTTTTCTTGCACAACCTGAAATAGCGGTATCAGAATGTTACCGTCCATTGTAACAGTTCTGTAATACTTCGTCATTAAGTACCAAGTTATATTCCAAGTAACTTCTAAGGCATTATGTCATGCCACAGGACCTCTCTGGCACTCGCTTATTACATACATAGAGTCACAGGACATTTGTGTCCTTGTAAGATGATACTAGTGATTGATGGCAGCAGGCCTTAAAGGCATATAATTGTTATAGAGCATCGCCTAACACTTTCACTCCTTTTCCAGCCCTGAAGTAGGACATTAGTGCGGTTAGCCAAGGGCTAAAATGTGAGACAGAGTTTTGTGTAGCGTACGCACATCATGCATGTTTTGACTATACATGAACAACATTGGCACTCATGGTATATCCGGGAGGGCAGATGTGCACTGGACATAACTTTGATTGTAACTTACATGGGCATAAACCCCCCCATTGCACCCCCCCCAAACACACACACACACACACACACTCACCAGCATTGGAGACTGAAAGAAAAACAGTGTGTCCTAACAGAACCTGTTGGGGCAGCTCCCAGAACAGTACTTAAGAAAGCCTTATTAACTTTCCGTGTTAATGAGCGCCGTTCTGCGGTGCCTCAACGCAGGCCGACAGCTCAGATAATCACGCACCAATTACCTGTCACAACTAAAGGCATCTCCTCACAGAGTTCTGTCAGGACTCTCACGCGTGTAATTAGATCAGACTCGCAGTGGACCAGGCTGGAGTTTTACATGATAAGTCATCTAAATTCCCCAGCGCTGTTTAATGAGACATTCACTGCAAAACATTGTATCTTAGCAAGGGAAAAAATCATGTACCCAGTTGATATGTCTTATATTTCTAATTCTGAGATTGTTACGCTAATCAGAAAACTATTAAACTTATTACTAGATAAGTAAGTATAAAACTAAGTAAGTAATAACTATAGAAGATATTAAGAATAAGGAATAATAATATAAGTTATCAAACGTTAACTTGATTTGACTAAGCCTGCTAATAACATTAAAAAGTTAATATTAAATGTTAATAAGAGTGTCAATAAGAGTCTTAATAAAAGTGAAAGTAATGAAACTAGTTGTGCGGGGTTGTTTGTAGGGTGTTCATGTGGTTGTTTTGGGTTAAATGGGATATTCTTGTTATTTGTTTACACATTATTATATTATTATTATATTATTATAATATATATAATTATTATATAATATAATATGTTAGAATGTTTCCTAAAAGTATGTACTGAACTTAAGAGAAATAAAAGTTGGCTTGGAGTTGCGCACTCAACAGCAGAAATAGGCCTCTTCACCTTTTCTTTATTTTATAGAGGGTATTTGCAGAAGGCCAGTATATGATCTAAGATCACATGCAGGAACGTAAATAGACTGTGAGGTCACCCAGACACAGGTGCTTTAAGGTCATTTACAGCTTTCAGACCTAGATATACCAAGAAATAGGTATCTCCAAAACAATAATGTTACAGGAGAGAGCAAAAGCATTCATCACTTTTAATATAAGCTTTTAATGTAAAGAATTTATCCAAAGACATTTTGAAGCACTTCTATTGGTCCAATCATCAAGAAACCTTCACACAATGTAAAGGTAAACTAAAAATCACAAAGAATATATTCTAAATACATTTTACACACATTTGTTTAGTATGTCTGCTGCTACATTTTGTACAGGTTGCGGAGGAGTGGTTGGTGTGGCTCAGCGGATAACACCACTAACCTCCAGGGAGCTACCGCCCCATGTGGGAGATGGGGGTTTGATTCCCGGGTCTGGGTAACTATGCTGTGCTACACCAATAAGAGTCCTTGGGCAAGACTCCTAACACTACATTGGCCTACCTGTAATATGAATGACCTTGTAAGTCGCTCTGGATAAGAGCGTATGCTGTAAATGTAAATGTTTTCCTAGGAACCCCAGTAATAAGAGCATTACAGTGATCAACTCTGCTTATGACAAATGCATATATATACCAGTTTATCTGCATCAGCATTACAAATTACACATGCAAAGTCAATATGTAAGACAGTGATGTTCATTTTGTTAAGAGCTTGAATGGGGTTAGTTCATCCACTACAGCTAAAATCTTACAACCTTACTCAACCCTGAGACCTAAGGATCTGACCTCATTGCAAGTGATTTAGACTCTGTTTACATCATGCAGTGGTGTTTACTCTAACGTGCCATGGGTAGGTTGAGAGCTTCCGGGGCTGGCCTTGTTAAATCCCTTTCACCAAATGGTGGGAGGGTTAAATCAGAGAGACAAATAAAAGGGAAAAGAGAGAGAGAGAGAGAGAGAGTTTGCCTTGCAGTGAAATGAATGTAACAGAGGGCATGGCGGTGTGTGCATGGCTGTTAACCTCAGTTCTCCAGACTGCAGGGTTGAACCTGCCAGCCTAGCTCAGAAGAGTCTCATCAGGGTACTTAAGCTTAAATCACCCTGAGTTGTCTTGGTCCCAGTACAGCAGCCTTCTTCCATTCATGTACTGCTCAGCAGAGCAAAGACTCCTTACAAGTAATATACACCCCCGTGTTTGAAATAGTTCTGTTAAGCTCTTAGCCACACAGTGGGAAGGATACAGCCACACAAGAGTGAGGTATTAAGCAGTCAAGTGGTTCTGTTCTAGTGAGATGGGTTGGTTTTTTTTACCCATCTGCTGTACTGCTGAATCAAAACCAGGAAGTACTAAAGAAGGCTGCACCAAAGAGTGGCTAACTGCACTGCACGTTGGTCCAACCCAAAAAAAATTACTTTACTTTGTTACAAGAAAATAAATAAGGTTTATTCAAAGTCATTTTTTGAGTTGATTGAAACTGTTCAAGTCTAGAAGCCCATAGCAGAATGCAAGTTAGTCGAATTTAACTTGTACTAGATTTGCTAGGAGAGAGGAGCTGACAATCATTAGCCTAGCTAAAAGGCTACAGATCCAAACACCACTGAAAAGGTTTAATATACTGCCCCAGTACCAGCCACTCCAGCCATGTCATTATGCTAGCTAAGCTAATCCTATCCATCTATGCTCTTCTAGTTAGCAGGTTTATTTAACATTTTGAAATCATTTTCATATTGAAACTTTGTTTTTTTATTCGATGGTGGATCGAAAGTTGCTGTCAATTATTTGGTGTCTGTAGTGAACTCAACTTCTTTGATTGTTTGTGAGTAGCGGCACAATAATGACACATACATGGAACCACGTTGTTGTGTCAGTGCAAGCAAATAGTACCGTGGTCCTGAACACGTCTGTCAAGAATGGTTCAGAGCCTGGTTTTAAGTCTTGTGTGTTAAGTTTACTCAGAGCATTTTAGGTAACTTGTTGCCTCAAATGAATAAATTTTTTAAATCTGTGAATCAACTTTTTAAGTTTAACAAACAAAGTGTGAGTATACATCACACAAACGGTGCTACTGTATGCTATAGTGATGCTTTTGAAGTTTAAGTAACTACATCAGCATTTTCTTTAGTGATAGAACTGTAATGATCACAAACTGGGATGTAAAAGGAACTCTTTAATAGAGAGAGTCTTCAGAACTACATACCCTTAACACCAGTGTTAGAGTGGATGTTAGAATTGGAAGTAATTGTTGTCTTGTTACAACCAAACTGACCACTCAGCAGTCACTAAACACGTTCATGGTTAGGACACCCAAAACATGTGAAGTTGCATTTAACCCAAATATAACGTGTGAAAGTGTTTATTTGTTTGTTTGAAAGTAAAGTCTGAAGGAAGAATAAGGGCTAATAAACAAAAACTTGCTAGGAATTATGGGTAGCTCCGCCCCATTTTCTCTTATTGCTTGTGTTTCTGAGTTTGTTCTACTCACTAAAATAAGTACACTTGAAATTTCAACCAGATTGTACAAACAACTTACCTGGATTAAGTGATAGCAACTAAGTGAAAGATAATAAGTAAATATGACTTGATCATTCAAGTACCAATAACATCAGAGCTTTCAGTGTCAGCATTTATTATAAGAATAATGACATCATTATATCGTAAGCTGGTAGAATTTTTCAAACAAACATCAACTTGCCAAAATGAGACTACCGCTAAAACAGCTGTCATAAGGACACTTAAGGCAACCATGCGGCATTTGGACCAGCCATAGTCAGGGGGAGATCTCAGGACAAACCATGCAGTAATTAGAAGTTCTGTTCAGCAGCCCGTGCACACCGCACCAGACGAACACAAACCACCGTGTCATTTTGGCTAAAAAGATGTTTTTCTTCAGAGCATCATTTTAGTTTCAAGGATGCCGCTGGCTTTAATTGTGAGCAGGTGTGAGCAGAGTGCTGGGAATGCACTGCTGATGAAACAACCTTAACTGAAGCCATCTTCCAATCCCTGAACCTTGGTAGTGCCCGCAGCACCAGGGCTGTGTGGCAATCTGTGTGGCAACCAGTAGTAAGTCTTTTAGGGTCTAGGATGTCCTCAGCAGTTACCTAGAACTCTCCTCCAGACCATAACCTTTCTAGTCTACTAGGTAAGGGAGAGGACCCATTTCAGGAGATGATCTATTCCAGGACAGTTCTGATTGGATTGGGTTGGAGATCAGCCAACAGTGAAGTAAGGTCCAAGGGTGTAGTGTCCTGCAGAGGGCCAGAATAGATTATATGAATGTTGTACTCTCTTTAGGTGTAACCTAGTACAGATAGGTGCTCCACACTTTTGCTTCAGTGCAGTTGACACCAAAAGCAGGGAATACTGGTTTTTGACAGTGACCTCACTTGATGGTATACGCAGAGCCAGAGGCCACTGTCTTTTTTTCTCAGAAGAAGAAACCTGCATTGAGGCCACTGAGGCCGTTGAGGTGGAATGATGAATAAACCCCTGCCTGAGGGTTTACTCTAGACATGTCTCTCTTACCACTATTTCTTCATAAGACAGCAGAAAGAACCATGAACATGGAGGCTTAGAGGTCAGTGACACCGCCCCTGGGTTGGTGTGGTGGTCATCCCATGGCATTGACCTTGTTGACCTCCGCAAAATCTTCAGGAACTGCAAAATCTTGAGGTTCCATACAAGGTCAATTCTTCTGCATGGTGGAGTTCTACACAGAGCTGTTCGGAATGCTAGCATTGCTGAAGCTTCCCTGAGCCAAAAGGGCTTCCATTCATGGCATGGCATGATAATGAGGGGGTGACTTAGAGGGTCACACCACTTTCTGGAGGGCTTAGACCAGACGTAAGACCACTCTAATAGCTTGCAACATCATAAATAATCATTCCTGCAAAAATCAGTGACCAGGTCCATTGGAGTAAACAACTGGATGGCAAAGGAGATCAATTGGTCAAGGGGCATTGAGTCATCATGACAGGTCAGTTTGGCCTACAGCTGGCATTACAATTCCATAATGTGAGTCTGCCTCAAAAGACATTTAACACTTTACTGAATCCCTGCCCTTCAAGGTGTGGTCAGACATGGACCTGAAATGTACAGTGAGTTGGTCATATAGTAGCCTAAATTTCCTTCGGGATCAATAAAGTATCTATCTATCTATCTATCTATCTATCTATCTATCTATCTATCTATCTATCTATCTATCTATCTAGTCTTTGGCTCTATTAGTCAAGACTTTATGTTTATTTGAAGAACACTTTGGAAGATCCAGAAAAGATGCTAGACTATGTTCAATGAAAAGGACCACTGAAAGGGGCTCTATAAAGTTCAGCCTTGCCTCTTTTGCTGGAGGCCGGGCACATGTACAAAGGGTGGCCAGCTGCTGGTTGAAGAACTCGATAGCAGACTCTAGTTGTTGGAGCTGTTGTCACTATTGTTGGAGCTGTTGTTGCTTCCTCCTTATAGTGGACTGCATGTGCCTGAGGTGAATGGGTTCACTTAAACCCGTGTGTTGTGTATGTCAAAGTCTTCTGTTGTTTTCAAATGCACACAATGAGGAGAATACAATCATTCGAGAGTCTATTCACAAACACAATGACCAGGAACTTGGATCATAGACACAGAAATCCCACAGAAGTAAGACCAGACTTTCCAACACAAACATGAAAACAGGAAGTTTTTATGTTAACAATAATGGCAGTAATAATTCATACAGGCAAACATGTTGCTTTTTTCATTTGCCACTCTGAGTGATGAATATGCCATTCATATGAATCATGTAGATTTAATGTGGTAGCGGAGAATTCTGGGGGATAATCCCTTCTCCTCCCCAAACACATCACAGAAGAAGTTCACGGTAATTATTCGGCAACCCACAGATAGTATTATGTTCAATATTTACGAGCCAGTCTGAACAAAGATGATGTTGTTTAGAGGTGAAAACTGAGACACATTTCATGAGCGGTGAAGTTAGAGCCCTTTTCTCATGTGCATTTCTTTATTAAATAGGTTGTAATAGTGAGGTTAATATGTGTTAATTATCACTGTTTGCAGTCAAGACAATCAACCACTACGAGAGCTTAATGGCCGTCTGCACATTACAACACGAATAGCCATTGGAGTCCAAGTGTGATGGAGCCAGTGAAACACAATGGGCAGTGTGACCAGTGTTTATAATGCATGTAGAAGATGTCTGCCGTATTTCTAAACCACCAACCTTTTACCTTTGATTTTCAGCAAATTGATTAAGCCTTCATGGGCTTGACTTGTATTTGTATAGCTGTACAACTCAATGAATTAAATAATTCACACAGCAATTACCTTGTAATTCATGTTTTCTTGGTTTCTAAACTTTTCAAAACTTTCTAAAGTTTTCATGTCTGCTAATTGTAATCACTGACCAGATTGGTAACCTGCACCAGTAAGGGGGTTTTGTTACCGTACTTCGCTATTGCTTTGGAAGATTTGTACTTTACTCACGTATTATTAAAATGTAAGTACTCAATTATACACTCAACAAAAAAATAGCTGCATGCAGAAGGAATCAATCGACAAGAATGAAAAGTGGTGGGTAGTTTTGACATGCGAAAAGTTTCACGCTTGGCCGTGCACGTGACGTAAGCAAGGATGGGCCTTATCGCTATACCTGACTGACCCAACAGCCCTCTATGAGTCATCCCGGTTGTTAGACGCAGGGCTACATGCACACAGACCGTTAACATCACCAAAGACTGCAATGGTGTCGTCCCAGACTGTCATGGAGTGACTCAGAATGCAGCGGGTCATCTCCAGTGATGAGTCTCGCTTTTGTCTTGGTGGAGACGACCAACAAATCGGTGTGTGGAGGCACTGTGGTCTCGTCGCATGTCAAGAATGCCTGGTGTCACTCCACCCCTAAAATCTGCAGGAACTGTGTGAGAATATTCAAGCTGCATGGGATGGATTATCACAGGACACCATTAGGATCCTCTACAACTCCATGCCGAGACATCTGGCATATTGCATTAGCAAACATGGCGGCCTGATGCCATACTGAGAGACACTACTTCTGTATGTGTAGCTCAATAAATATTGCCCATATCTATATCCCTATCCACTTCTATTTATTTGCTGAATTTAACTTACTTAACAGAAACTAACTTTTTTTTTTTTTTACTTTCAGGCACAAAACAACCAAACAAATAAATAATGTACCACTGCATTGTGTCAGCCATGCCTCTGGCCTCTGGTTTAAAACAAGCTTGCCTAATTTGTGCTGTCAATATTTTATGCTCTGTGGTAAGTGTCAGATACACAACATGCAGCAGGCTAGCCAAAGTGAACTAAATTAGCCAAACACAAACAGCTTCAAAACTACACACTTCCAAAAGATGTTTTTTCAGGGGTTCTTTAGTAAAGGCAATGGTTCTGTTTAGGACCATGAGTTCTATATAGAGCCATTTCAGGAATTTTCAGGAATAAGTGCTTCTTTGCATGGTGAAATGATATCTATCTATGGAGAATAGGTTGCATAAGGTTCTGCCTAAAACCTTTCGGAGAATGGTTCCATTTAGCACCAAAAATGGTTCTTCTGTTGTTACAAGCATAATGTAGTGCAGTGATTCGTGACAATGTAAACAAACATCTGCACTGCATGGATGCATCTGTGACAGCTTCTTGATTTACATGTGCTACTGTAATCTCAAATTACTTGACCTTATTAGACATTGGCTGAAATTAATTTAATTCATATAATAACAGACTTGCAATACTTGGCTTGACCAGTGTCCTCAGAAGCCAATAAAACTATCATTCATCCAAATGAGCGACTGCCTTTTTAAATGTTCTCACATGCGTTTACATGTAAAAACCAGTTGAAGAACATCAAGGGGAGAAAGGAGTAAGAAATGAAAGGAAAAAAAAAGAATCAAAGAAACAATGTGCGCTGCACTCCTCCCTCCTGATAAAAGAGACAAAATTTGGCATTCAGAGAAATAAGAGGCATGCCAACAATTCTCTGTGAAGTGGCATTTCGCACTTGGCCTCGGGGCTCTCAATTGTAAATTTGTCAATGTCAACACTGAAGCTGCGAGACAGCTTTGAAGCAAACAGGAGCTTGCTAAACACGTCGATGTGGTGGGATTCCACTTCTGATTTTCTTAACAAAATATATTGTACCTGTGGCATCCCATTCACCTTAGAACTCTATTTGGGGCGGGGGATTTCTGTTAGGAGATTATTCAAAGCATTTAAGGTAGGCGCGTTGGCTTTGCAAAGCAAGTAAATCATTTGTTTACAAATGAAACACGGGGTCCGTTATTTGCATTGTGTTTGAATTGTTTTTTGAGCACGAAATAACGAGCTTTATCCGACTCTTTATCCTGTTCCTGAGCCTCCAGAAGAGTACTTAAGGCCTAACGTTGCTCTAAAGCTGTTTTAACTTAGCACATTGAGCCTTACCCTCATGCTAACATGCACTCCCAGTTATTTTTACAGACTGACCCGGTGTCAGTTAAGCTGATTTACAGTGAACAGAGTCAACATAAAGTTTTTAATTACCATTCCCACCTGTGCTGTTTGTCCTTTGCTGACACTGGGGGAATGCTGGTGTGGCATCGCAGCCTCGGGGCATTGTGGGATGGATGGGGCTTGGGTGGGGGTGGGGAGGAATAGTCTTGTCAAGCCTTGCAGAGAAATGGGTGATAGATTGGCAGCCTTTACAACAAAGAATGATGAAGTAATCTATTACATTCTCAAAAACGAACATGCTCGAATTCAATGCTGAAAGCAGCTTTGAAAGGGCTCCTATCATGGAAAACTTTTTAGGGTTCCAAAACATACCGGCCATTCCCAGGCCTGTGCTATCCAACCATGGAAAATGAACTGTAAGCTGGAATTCATGCAAATCAACACATTTTTATAAACGGCCTATTCCGCCTATAGCAGTTTAGGCTCCGCCCATTCATGCTGATGTTATAAAGAGTGTTTTAGCTTGGACTGCTGTTTGAATGAGGCCTACTACAGGGCAGCCAATCAGAACAGAGCTTGTTTACATATATTGGTCTTAAAGGCGCAGCAAGAAAAACAGCCTGCTTGGATGGTCTGGTGGTGTAGAATTGAATTATGGCTGTTTTTGTTTTTTTAATCCCTCACAAATGTTAGAAGTAGAAACAATTCAAATGCAAGGAAAATGTAAGATATACGGTGTTTAAGTGGTCCTAGATGTTGTGCAAGACCTTCTGTGATTTCCCGTAAGTTCATGCTTCCTGGCTGAGCACTGTTTAACCAACAAAGATCTATATTTTGTTTTATTTTCTTTGTTTATTGAGTTTAGTTTCTCATGATTTCTCATGACTACTAAAGTTCAGCCAACGCCGACCCCCCCCACCACCACCACCACCCTCGCTGGCTGTCTAGTTTAGACACGTCAGGCCTCTCGCTCTGGATCGCTCATGTCATATTTAGTTGATGCGCAGAGAACCTGACCCCTCCTGTAGAGGATGACAGAGTCGTAATTGCTGTGAATGCGTCACGGCTGGAAGGGCCCGGGGCTAAAAGATCATTTGCATCCTGTCGGGTTTTCGGCCTCTGCTCGTCATCCTGAAACACACCTGCCAAACCATAATTACTCCGTGATGTGGTTACCTGTCCCATTTTATCATCACTGTTAAAAAATAAAGTCAGCCAACCTTTAATCTCGGAATTCTTTTTCCCATTATTTCAAGCATTCTCCCGCAGATCCCTCCACTGAAAGCATCAGCTGTTAGTTAACATATGACTGAAGGTTCCAATCTATGGGAAATGCAATATTGGATGATGTTTTGATCGAAAAAGCAGAATCAATCACCTCTCCCTCCTTGCAGGATATCACTTTTCATTCCGTGTGGGAATCCTCCTCAAACAGGCAACATTAGCACTTGAGGCTTTTAGGTGGTGCAGCTGTATGTGTTACTTAGTGGTCGCACTTTGCACATATAGACACAGCAGCGGAGTTTGGTTCTCGTTAAATTATCATGCATGTCTCATAAACTTCCCCAAAGCCTGGAACTAAACCTCAAGCCATCACGAGTCAGCTTTTCACAGGACTACCCTCGCACATGTGTGAACCAGACTGAACCAAAATGTGTGGCTTTTGAACATGAATTTATTTATAAAGGAATACTTTCTGGGAAAAAAAAAGATGATCTGGACCTGCTACATGGAGTCTAGCTTGACTAAATGAGCATTTGTTTGAAATGGTCTGAATGGTGCATTATATATCGTCACTGTCCAACGAAAACCATGTATCTCCATTTTTGTCTACTTTTATGCAGCATTTGAACACAGCAGCTGCTCTTTATGTTGTGTGCAATTTTCATGACGAATGAACCAACAGAAATGGCCCAAAACTACTTAGAAAAAGTCTGGTTCCATTGACTTACATTAGAATTAAATAAGGTAAATAAGAAAGAAAAGACTGGAGGGAAGAAAAATAGATATGTATGTATATAACTTAGGCAAATGTACAATATATGCTGTATAAGCCTGAAAGGAGCAGAACAAAGTTTGGCCATTCCTGTAGCTTGTTTCATAAAGTGTACATTCTCTTTGTAGCCAGATAACTTAAGCCCAAACTCAAACCACTGCAATAGGAAAAGAGTTGAGCGACATTCCTATCCTGCTTTGTGAAATATATCCCTGGTGAAGTGACTGATGCTCTGTTGAGTTTCTAAGTCAACTTCTACACATTGTACCTCATTTCTACTCTTCCTGTGCACATTTACAGTTTTTGTTATTTTACGTTTTATGTCTTTTTTTTAAAAAAATCTTGAACTCAAACATATTTAAACATACATACATAATAAAACATACACAGCAAATAAGTAAAAATTGTGCAATAAAATTTCCAGGAAAATGCCTTATTTATGTGTGTTCCCCTGTAGAGGATGTGTTAACTTACTTTCACCTAGAAAATCAACAATATCTGTCATTTTAGCATTAAAGAATACAATATAATAGAAATCAAAGAATGACCAGGTTTATCATTTGCATTCATATATTTTTAAATTATGTTTTCAGAATTATGTGGGACATATAGCTTTACATTACGATCATTAACCTAATTAACATACCGACTCTTTTTATAGAAAACATTAAAAAATTAAAACAGTTAAAAATTTTATTAAGAAATTCCCAGATTTCTTTCTTTCTTTGTTTCTTTTCTTTGTTTGTGAATTTCCAAGCCCATACTGGTGCCTGTAGAACTTTAAAAGGTGTGATTTCCTGTTAGCATCATGCTAATTCAAACACCTGATGTATAGTATAATCCCCTAATTAAACAAAGCCACAGTTTCCCAGCCTCTCTGTTCTAATAGGCTAATGTCACTGATGAACGCTCAGACTCTTCTTCTGAGACGTCTTCTGTGGAGGTAAACAGAAGTTTCGCTCTCCTCGACTTATGGCCCGAGGCAGGCCTGTCATCCTTTGAGAGACAGGGCAATCTGACCTGAGCTCCCTCTCAGAGATCTCCAGCCTTTAACAGAACTGACTCCTTAAGCGAAAAGCAACACTAAAATCCCACCGTCGGTCAGAGCTTAAGTGTACAAAGTCGACGTTGTCACGCTAAGGCCTAAACATCCACAAGGTGCTGCAGCAGCCTCCAGTTTGCTGTGGTTTTGCTTTTGCCGGTGCATTGAATATGGTGGCTTGCTAAATGCTATCACATTCCTTGCTCTCCGGAGTGCCGGCGGCCTCCGCCGCACTCACAACAAACGTCTCCGACCTGCTATTCTGTCTGGGCCCTCCTTTGCATAATGCATTGTCCCAGGTATTCAGTAATTCAGAGGTAATCCAAGTGCCTGCATTCACGGTTCACCCAACCCTCGTACCCCCAGGGCATTTTCTCTTCAGATGCCTATCCTGTTGTTTATGGTAAACAAACACTAAAAAGGGATCATATCTGACTGTGTTGCTTTGGGTTGACAGAGCTGATTAAATGAGGGTGGAGGGGTGGTCTATGAAAGAAGAGCACGAGAAGAAAGGCTCTTCGCTCTCTCTTTTTTTCTCTCTCTCTCTCTCTGATCCACTGGAAACAAAGATGATTAAAACATAATGGGGTAAAAACGCAAAGCCCCTTTTTCCCCCCAGTGCCACCACTTCTGGACACAGCTGCCACAGCAGAGACCGAAAAAAAGGCCCTGTGCATCCAAACTTCATACAGAGGGCTATTGTTAAGCTGTACTGTTTTTCGGTACATGCCGAATTATGAACTGAGCATTTCAAAGCAATCCCTACCAGATGAGGGTTTCATGCAGAGCCAGGCCAGGCCTAAATCTAAAGCAAATGTCTCATCTTCAGCATGTTCTGATTATTATTATTACCTCTTTTTTTAAGGTGCTTCGTTCAGGATTGAGCACATTGAATCCTACGGAAAAGAACAGATTGAAACACAGATTGTGTCTTATATGTTACTCTTAAAAGCTCTTAAAAATAAAGATGCCAAAAAGGGCTTGTTGGAGTGACACTGCACAAGTAGAGCTCATGCAAGGAATGTAAACAAAAACCAGAAGCAAATGGTATTTTGCTAGGAACAAAAATGAAACCAACAACTGTTCCAGAACAGAAATATGAATATGAAATAAGGACTTGGTCACGCGCACATGCACACACATATATGTGCACACACACCCACACACACACATACACGCGCACACACACACATACACTTCTCCTCGGTTTCTGGAAGCAATATGTCAAAACAATAGTAAAGTTATCTATTTTGACCTACTACGTCAAAATAATGGCATAGTATCATATGTCATATGTCAAAACATTGACATATGTTATTTCCCCAGAATATTTACTTAATATCTTGAAACAATGACTGTATAAAAAAATATTGACATATGGACTTTTCTTGAAGTCTTAATTTAGTATCTCCAAACAGTGAACTATTTTTTCAACATTGTAAGATATTTATCAGAACGCATCAATTCAACCTTGTAAGTCAATATTTTAAGAGAGTAAGTATTTTGACTTACTATGTAAAATAGCCACATAGTGTTTGGTAATGACTTTCTATGCAAAAACACTTCTTAACACATCTTAACACAACACAACTTTTCAAAATATTGACTTAGTATCTTTATACAATGATTTATATTCCTGACTTTTTGAGATACTATGTTGAAATGATTATGTTAGGTCTATCACATTTCAGGTAAGTAACAAGATATCCATCATGTCATTATTTTGACATAATGAATTGACATTGTGCGAAATTAATTCTGTTAATTTTGTGAGAAACTTTTGAGACTTTTGAGAAAATAAGTCATTATTTTAACATAGTAAGTCACGGTCTTTGAAAATAAGTATTTTGACTCACTATGCCAAAAATAATGACATAGAATCTTGTAATAAGATAAGATAAGATTACACTTTATATTATTTAAAAATATTTACTTAACATACTAATATTTTTTTTACTTAGTATCTCAAAGCAATGATTTATTTTCTTGGGTAGGGTTTTAGACTTTTGCAATGTAAAAAAAAATATATGTTTTAATAATATAATAGTAACGAGACTCTCATTATGTCATTATTTTGACATGTTGAGGTTTTGAGAAAATAGGTTGTCATTCCAACTTTGTAAGTCAACATTTTTAGAAAATAAGTAATCATTTCTAAATTAAAATTCTGTTATTAAAACATAATAAGTCAATATTTTGAGCAAATAAGTAAATATTTTGAGGCAGTAAGTCAGTGTCCTGAGGAAATACACCAGTATTTCTATATTGAAAACTGTCATTATTATAAGTTATGTTCCACATATAAATCACATACTGAGTATTTTCATTCAGTGTATCATTACAGCCATTGTTAACAGGGAATCTGCTAAAGTGTAAGATTACATTAATGATAACAACCTCCAGGCATTTATCGTGAACTAATTCGTATTCATATTTTGGAGCAGTTTACTGATTCGCAAAAGCAAGAACAGACTGGGGTGCTGCGGGTGAACTGACTAAATGCATTTCTAAGCCCTGCATAAAAGAGCCCTTTTTGGTTCCATATGGAGTTCTTCAATGCATGGTTCTTTAAAGAACCACTTTTTTAAAGAGACGGGCAAGTATGAAGAACCTTAAGCAACCGCCACTTAATGCAATGTCAAACTGTTCCTGGAGCCATGTGTTCAAGCCAAGAATCTTTTAGGAGTGTATAGTCAGTCTTTGCATGGATATACAGGAACAGGAAGGATTTGAGTTAAATCGTGTCCCAGAAAATCACATAAACTCTCAATCAGTGCTCTCAACCTAGGGGCAGACGTGTCTTTGACTCAGTCTATATGGTCTTTTTTATAGCAACATTGCTACCTCCAGTTAGTTAATTACAGACTACAGGCTCACCTGGTAAATACTGCCCTGGGGAGGGTAGAAAGTGGTTTCATGCTTGATATAAAGTTTCAGGAAAACCACACGGGATGTACTGTAAATTTCATCCACTAATCAACCCATGACACAAGCGGTGGATTAATGACAGTGAATATACATGCCGATCCAGTGAAGAATGCAGGGTTAAGCAAATAATTATAGTATAGTATTTTAATAAATGTATATGGAAGATATTGACTGGTCTGTTTTTGGTAAAGACACTTTCACTCAGCTGATAGGACTGCCTTTCCAGAAGGGTTTTTTCAAGACCAATACTATTCTGATGGCATGCACGCATAACTACACAGAAGGCAATTAGAAAGGAACATGATTGTGTCCTATTGTGAAACGAGAAAGAAGAAAAGAGTGGTCATTATGTAGCAGGTTGTTTGTAGCATTATTTTCTTTTGTGTCGGGGCCTGCGTGCCCCATGCAGGTCTACGGAGAGGAGGAGGGGGCTGTGGGTAATTATAGGGAGATGGTGATCTGGGTGACCCACCACACCCAGCACTTAGTATGGCATGCTGTCTGTGCTCTCTGAGTCCTGCCCAGTCGTCTATGAATGACAATAGGCCAGACCATGGAGCCAGTAATTAAAGTCCAGAGTAGAAATCACTCGCCCAGCCCAAGTCTCTCTCTCTTGCTCTTTCTTTCTCTCTCTCTCTCTCTCTCTCTCTCTCTCTTTCAGGTGCTGGACACCTTAGCCCCATTGACCTCTCTCAATCATGCAAACAAACTTTAATGATCATGATGAGCATGCTCCTTTGACCTGCTTTTGTTCTGCACTGTGGCCTGTATTACAGGGTACAAATGGAAACATTTGGAAATCATTAAATTAGAAATCATTAAATTCCATGTGTATAATCATAAAGATCATTAGATCTATCTATCTATCTATCTATCTATCTATCTATCTATCTATCTATCTTTTAATTAATTTGTACAAAAAATAATTTGTATGAAAAGATAAGAAAAAAGAGGTTCACCAATTGTTTTATCTTTTGGTGCCAAAATGTAATACAATGTTTGTGGTGGGTTGTGGACAAAAACCACAAAACAGTATAGATATAAAAGGGGAGGTATGTTTTTAAAACCGTGTTTAAATCAGGAAAGGAAAAATAAAGAATTTAATAAGGTGTAGATCTTGAGATTTCTACGTAATGTAAAGATCAATCAAGACATTTTCAAGATGAGTCAAAAACCGAAAACTGGTAAAAGAGAAGATACTAGGTTTTGTTCCAGCAGCAGTGATATTATACTGAATGAAAACATTAAGACATGAACATTAACGGGTTAATAAAAGAGCGTGTGGAATTCATTTATTCTGAATTCAACACTAGAGGGAGCTCTTATTCTCTCTGTCTCTGATCTCCTGTAGTAGTAAAACATGTGAGTGAGTGTCTGAGGGCTCCAGCAGTGGCAGGGCATGTGGGTATTTTCAGTGTTTACACATTTTATTTCCCTTTCATGTGTGAACCGACTTTAATGTCAATTACTAGTTACTGGTTACAGAAAGTTATCAACCAAATGTTGCTATGCATTACTGGCACAGGATCCTGCCCAGAGTCATAAAGCACTGCATTTATTTATTTGCTTGTTGGTTTGTTTATTTATTGATTGATTTATTTACTTAACCGTACACAGCTGTCCATCATTTGGAGCAGGATTTCCTCTCTGAAAGGCCCTCTCTTTTCTTTGAATACCACATTGCTGCTTTCATAAATAAAGGACCCATCCATTCGTGTGTTTCTGTAGACTTGTATGATCTTGAATCACGCTGTTGGCCTCCACACTTGAGCTCCAGAAGATGAAACTGCTAACAAATGTTCTTCATACACAACCGATGATGACATGACTGGAAAGTGTCTATCAGGAAACACGGGCTATATAACTTATGAGGAAATTAAACCAGATTCAGAGATTAAACGTCTGAACCGGAGACATCCTGGGCCTTCAGTGGTGATGAGATGAATAACTAAGCCTACAGGCCAAATGATTTCAGAGCTTGATAAAATGAGTTTATGATGAAGTAACATGAGCTCTTGAGCTATCTGGGGCAGATTGATATATTTCAGTTACAGGTTTCATGAAGATCTAAAGAGATGTTTATGTTTTTACTAAGAATTAGGGCTGAGAAATATGACAGTGTATATATTCTATATTAAATAATATCAAACCATATCAATACAATATCCTCACTGTTCAAAGAAAAACTCCAAAATCTCCAAAATGGCACTTTACAGGAGAGGACAAAAACCTAATTTAACTTAATTAATTGAGCTAAATTTGTCCTGTTTAGCTGGATTTAGCGTAATAGTATGACAAATACTGAATTAAGCCAAATACTGAATAATGAACCTAACGAGAAATTGTAGCACACAATTTTTTTAACAAAATTTGTAAATTATCCATCAAGTTATTGATCATGACAATCAGTAATATTTATTTCACAGATTAAAATGCTATATTATTATTTAGCTGGACTGTGATGGTGTAGCTAATGAAAATGGACAAAAAGCCTACATGCAATCTATTCTCTAAAATCAGTTAATTTGTTTTTTTTTATTGATCAATAAAAGCCATAAAATCCATAAAGACAGTACCACTGTAATCTATTCTGTATTGCACTAAATTTAGTGCAATAAATGTAGTGCAATACAAAAGAAACCTGAATAAAGATTATCCACCCTCATAACAGCGGTTCAGGGAAGAATGCATCTGTGGGTGGAGCATGGGCAGGTACATTCTCTCCATTTCCCGACTATGAGGCATGGATTATTAACAACTGACCATAATAAGGTCTGTATATTTGCAGCCTTCTAAAGAAGTGATCTGCGGTTAAGCACATGTTCCAGTCACTCAGACGTGTCATACATAACTTACGAACTCGCAGAATTGCACAACTGTTACATACACTTATTGCAGGCGATTGCTCATAATGGCCGGTGGGCATGACCAACGATGCAGTGTTAAAACATCAGATGGGTTTGGCTTCATGGTTGTAAGGGTGACCACCGTTCCCTGTAGCCTGAGCTGGGATCCTCCCCCAGGACCTCCACCGTGCTGCCCACATATTTCTACCATTCTATAATTAGAAGTGACAGGGGTCTTGCCTGGGGCTGTACCTCATGTACTGCATGTTAAACAGTGCCCCCAGGAATGGCATGCCCAATACGGCACCTTTACTCATCCTGCTATCCCATTTATTTTCCCTTATTTTCTTCCTCCAATCTGCTGTTTATTGTCTACACTGACAGCGTTCTTAGTAAGCTATTAAAATGTCAAAGCTCCACACTTCGGTTCCTCACCTACCTCTCATAGGTATATACATATGTATGCAAAAGTTTGGGCACCCCTAGTCAAACTACATATGAAAATAAGTCAGCACTAAGGGAACAAACTTAAATATGGCCTGTTTTCTGCTAGTTTTGGTGCAAAGTTTCTATTTGTTTTGCTAGAATATAAAATGTGGCCCATGTACAAAAGTAGTGGCACAGTTTATATATATATATATATAT